>RJWJ010006696.1:0-61287 GCA_004363605.1 Indri indri | reverse complement strand
AAAGGTTCTGGGGAAGTTTTTAGGAACTAAAAGAAGTGAGTGGCTGACACATGGTGATCATGGGGAAATGGGAAAAATGAGAAATAAGATTGGAGAAATAAACTTTTATTCTATTGGAGGTTGGGGACAGGGTGTACTTTGTAGGAGTATTGTTTATTCTAAATACAATGGAAAGCC
This sequence comes from Indri indri, assembly GCA_004363605.1. NCBI lineage: Eukaryota > Metazoa > Chordata > Mammalia > Primates > Indriidae > Indri > Indri indri. The sequence continues at coordinate 61,110 of RJWJ010006696.1, read as the reverse complement.
TTTGAAAGGTTTAATGCAGAAAAATAAAATAATCAAATTTATGTTTTAAAAATATCAATGTGATCCCTGATGTGGAAATTGATCGAACTGATTAGGAGGTAGCAAAAGGGAAAATGGGTCAGAAATGATGGCTTACAATAGAATGCAGGAATACAAATGGCTGATTTGGAATATATTTTGAAGGTATAAATTCATGAGCCTTGTGTACTGAATTAGAGGATGTGCATGAGGATGATGTGGAATAATTGATAATTAATCCGAAATTTCTAGCTTGGGGAACTATGGAAATGGTCTTATTCTTGGAAATTGATAGATGTGGGAGAAAAATGTCTGGAAAAGGAATTGCAGGAGGAAATAAAAAGTTTGATTATGGATACGTAATGTTTAAAACATCCAAGTAGAACTGTTAGATCAATCAGAGGACATATGGACATTGAGTCCAAAAGAGAGTATGGGACTATAGATATGAAATGGTGTTTGAAGCCATAGATCAAAACATCATTCTGTGTACTATAAAGACATACAATTTTTAATTGATGTTAATTTAAAAAATCAATAAATAAGAAGCCATAAAAATGAATGTGATCACCAAGGTAGAATTCAAATTAGAGAAGAACTAGGTGTTTGGATGGAAAATTTAGCCAAGTGTGTTAAAAGCAGTTCTCAGATTTCCATTGGATTTGGCGTAAGGGAGATCACTGATGATCCTGACAACAGCAGTTAGGGTGGACAAGTGATGGCAGAAGATAGTAATAAAGGGCTGAGGAGTGAATAGGAGCTCAAATATGCTCTCTTCTGGGTTTATTCCCATAAGTAGGAGGCCACACACTTTCAACTCCATTTTCCAACTTTTGTTACCAGATCTTCTTTGGTCCCCAAGCTGGGCCCCATTTTACCTGCCCGAATGTGCCAATCTAATTGACATGCTGCCCAGGGAAAAGTCTTTCCAGCTAAGAAGGCTTTGGAGGTGATCCCTTCCCACCTACCACCCATGCCCATGAGAAATACAAGCACTGTGACCTGCTGCCAGGGCCTGTGTTTGTCACTGAAAAAAAAAAAAAAAAAAAAAAAAAAATATATATATATATATATATATATATAAATATATAATAGATAAAATATAATATATATTAAATATACACTGTATATGTGTATATATTTTACAAATACATATACACACACACACATACACACATATATATATATGGCTTCCCCAAACACCACTCATGTTTTTGGCATCTCCTTAACATCAGCTGGTAGCCAAAGTCACCAGATCCTAATTGCTCACCAAGACCTATTGATTCCGCTTGGAAAGTATGTTGTTCTTGTGTTTGATTTCTTTCACGCCCACTTTACTGCCTCAGACCAAGACTTTGTCTCTTACCTGGAACAACCACTTTACATGCCCTTGATCTTAATAATGATTTTAAGAAATCAATACTATTCTTTTATTTATTTTATATAATAAATGAAATTGAATTACAGAAAAAGCAAGTAACTTGCCCAAGGTCATTTGTATTAATAGTATATGATAATGCTGGTATTCAAACCCAAGCAATTTGGTTCTAAAGCCTAAGTCTTAACCATTATCTTAGATTGCATTTCCATGAGAGATGGACTAGTTTAAGACATTTAAAGGAAAACTATGATACGTAATTTAACAAGTTTGTAAAATTTACTTTCTAAGTGTCATTGAATCTCCACATGTACTAATAGGAAAAAAAGCAAAACAAAATCAACTAGCCACTATAGATTACTTTCTGATGTAAGCTAAATTAACCTAAGATATCATCTTCCCTCAATGTCATTCTTGTAAGTAATAATCTGTTTAATATTCTTTATTTTTAAACATTAGTTTACATATATTCATGTGTATCATTAGAAAATTAATATAATCTTTCTAATCAAGATTCATATATTCCAGACTGAGCATTAGCAGGTAGGAAACAATGAGTCACTAATGAATAAAACCTTTATTTAACTTTGTTAAGAAGGACATACAGAAGTCTTTGATAGACCAAAAAGCAAATTCACTGTTACACAACACAAGCTTTTGCAGTATTTAAGTCGTATTTGTTTAAATAGATCTTCTTTTTCTTTTTAGCTTCTAGCCAGACTTTGCAACTGGCTGTTAAAAGCCTGTGACCTTTGGACAAGAGTGAAATATCAAGCACTAAGGGATGTTTGAGTCATTCTTCAGTCAGGAACAAATGCATTCTGGTCAAAGTGGTTGGCAAAATCTTCCTTTTCTTTTCCTTTCATTGACCTCCTAAAAATGAAAAGCCCTCCTGAAAACAGGTGGTCCTGAAAAATCTATAGATAATTAAACAAAATGAGCCTTGTTGACAGCTTGGCATGAAATGTGAATCTTTAATTACATTTTAATGACAACTCTTTTATTATTTTACATAACTATGTCAGGAGGTATAACACGAAATTAAGGATTTCCAGTACAGATTTTAAATTGTATTTCTCAACATTTATAAAAATTCAAGTAATGAAAAACATATCTAAAAATGAAGTGGCTCGTGAAGGTCCCTTTCATATATGTCAAGTGTCTATTTATTATTCTTGTTATCTCTCATAGCACATCTGTAATTATTAATAATGTCATTGTCTTGTTTCAAGAATAGCTAAATTGGAAAAATTCTTCTAGCTAAAATAGTCCCTAAAATCAATTTGATCAGAATCCTCATTAATATTAGGTAGTCATGATTTTTGAGCAAAATGCAAATTAAAAAGACATTTAAAAGTCTCTTTGAAACCTTTATTTGACTTTATTGGTTAAGGAGTTTTAGTTCTGTAGTAAGTTCAACAAGATTTATGATTCTCGTTTATGCTCAGTTATAAATTTAATGCTTTAAACTGCTAGTAAACATAATTTTTTCCAATGCTACCTAAGTTATCTTAAGCAATTTAAATAGATGACTTGAACTGAAGGTTTTCCCATGGTGATTTTAACCATCTGTGAAAATATTGTACCATATAATATCCCTCATTTATCCTAATTAAATCTTATGTAATAAATCATCTCCTTGTCCAATAAAAGAGCTGTGATTTTTTTTTTTTTGCAAACAAAGGTCATAAATTCTAAGGTATTGAAATGAGTATAAATTAATAGGTTATATTTTAATATTTAGAATAACATTAAACATAAAGAATGGAAATTTATGTCTGCCTTTTGTAGAGTAAGTTTTAAGTGAAAATATACTATATAGTATTTTACTTCAAGGGAAGGGTAAAACAGTTTAAACTTAGAAAACACAGTCTATTTGGTGCTGTGTTTCATTTCTCTTTCTGATTTTGAGAATATGTAAATTGCCACAAATCAGTTAATCATTATTCCCAGAGAGAGAATAGTCACATCAAACTGCATATATACCAAATGGAGCTCAGCACTTTTCCTTTAAACCTGGTAGCCCATCAGTGCTCTCCATCTCAGTAAAGCATACCAGTAGCATCCATTTGTTCATGCCTGAAATTGACTAATCCATCTCCCTCCCCTCAAATCCTATCTCCTACTAAGTCCTGTTGATTCTATCCCCTAAATATGTCCTAATTATATCCACTCTTCTCTATATCCACCAGCTCTTATTAAGTCCAAACATTGCAATTTGTCTTCCCTGATCTAATTTCCCTTACTCCCAAGCCATTCTCCATCCTATAGGCAGCATGATTTTTTAAACTGTTAAGCAGATGACAAAATCACTTTGGAATAAGTTCTGGCTTTTTAAAAATGAAATTAAGCAAATACTTACCTCCATGACTGAGAAATTCCAATTCTAGATATTTGCCTAAGAGAAATAAAAATATGTATATTTTTTACTGAAGGCCTTGTATGAGAATGGTCATGATAGCTTTATTCATAATAGCCCAAACTGAAAACAGCCCAGGTTCCATCACCAGGAGAATGGATAAACACACTGTGATAAATTTATCCATAAAATAGTGCTCAGCAATTTAAAAAGAACTACGGATACACAACATGTCTGTATCTCAAAAATGCACTAACCTAAATAAGCCTCACACAAAAGAGTACATACTCTTTGATTTTACTTATCTGAAGTTCTGGAATAGGCAAAACTAATTTATGGTTTGAAAAAAATGAGAACAGTGGTTATTAATGTGAAGGGTAGAGTGGGACCAGGAATTGGCTACAAAGGAATAGAAGGAGACTTTCTGGGGTCATGGAAATGTTCTATTAATATATCTTCATAGGGGTTGAGACTTGCACAGGTCAGGTTCATGCATTTACCAACGCTCATAGAAAGGTTATGCATTGTGCATTTCACTGTATGTATATTTTATCTCAAAAACTACAAATAACTGTAAACAAATGTTGATCTTTAATTAATATGCATGCTGAAGTGCTTAGAGGTGAAATGTACTCATGTCTGAACAAAAACTTTGAAATGCATTAAAAATAAATGATTGAACTATTGTATATCTTCTTCATCGTGGTAATGGTTCCATGACTCTGCTTTGTCAAAGAACAAAGAACTGTATATTTGAAAGGGTAAATTTTACTGTATGTAAATTATACCTTAACTTTTTAAATGCCTTAAAAGATAAGGTAGATTAAAAGATGGCTTATTGAGTGGATAAATGAATGGGCTAAAGCAAATGTAGCAAAATACTTACAATTACAGAATCAAAGTCGTGGATATTTGGAAGTTTATTGCATAATAATTTTAACTGGATGTTTAAAAAAAAATTGTAACAAAATTTGAGGGTAAATATGTAAATCTGACCAGATTGCATTGTTCTCACACTTAAAATCCTATAATGGCTTTCCATTAGTTTTTGGGTTTACTCTAGAATTATTAATGTGGTATAAAGGTTCTGCATGCCTGGCTCTCTCCCTGAGCCTTAAGTGTCATAGTAGGTCATCTCATCCTCACACACCATGATCTAATCATATCCTTTTTTATCTGCTTTTACAAAGTAGCGAGCCCTTTTGCTCAAGGGCTTTGTAATTAAATAATGGTGTAAATAATTTTGTAATTATCTGTCTACTCTAGTAGTTTTTAAAAACTGTTAGTTCACAGTCCATTAATAGATCCCTAGTTCATACCCCCACACCTAGTATTTGGTGGAATATGAGTACTCAATAAAATACATGTCAAAATACATATGAAAACTGACCAAAGAGATAGTCCTTTGACTTTATTTCAAAGTGAATCATAAGTTATTTGTGTAGTTTAACCACTGTTTTTTTTTATTATTCCCTCATGTCTTAGAAGTGTAGTGATTTTGAGCAATGATAATAAAGTTATAGTAAATAAGACCTCAGAAAAATATCATTTTTGGAAATTATCAGTTAGCAAAGTACCCCAAGTATTTAATCTTGTTATAGCAAAATAAATAATTCTGAGAAACATTTCAACTGATTATAAATTTTATTTTAATATTTTTAAGGAATATTTAAAAGTTTACTCAAACATTATTTTTCATTTTACTGAAATTTAGTTGCTTATGTCATTAAAAAAATCAAATTTGCATTTTGGCATGAAATAACAAATGTTTTCCTTCCAGAGAACAGAAGGGGAAAGTTGAGAGATGCCTGCCTATTGGAATAACTCTAAAGCTTTTCTATTTATAGTGTTGGAGTGACTACAGGATAATGGTTAACATAAATTGCTCTACTAGCATATCTCAGTGCTACTGGTACTGACTAGTACTCCAGTGATATTTCCCATTAATTCAGCAAAGAGAATGAAGGAAAGTCTTCATTGCTCAATTTTCAGATGTATGCATAATAAATTAAGTAGACAAATATTTCTCTTTCATAAGATAATAATTGAGAAAGCAAAAGAAATGGTACTGAGAGAACAGAAACTAAGTATAAAGAATTGTGGAGTAGTAGTCCAATTGAAATGTGTGATAGGATAAAGACAGTTTTGAGATTATGTGGTTATATGTGAGGAGATTTTACTAACTTATAAATATGAAGGGTTAATATTTTTGTAACATATATTAAAAATCTTTTATGTTAAAAATCTTTTATGTTTTATAATATCTCAGATGTTGGGTTAGAAGGAAAAAAATCAGAAAAAGCCTTATTATCTCACTTAGGAAGTCCCCACGAAAGAATTCACTGTTGGAAGTATTAAAAATTATGCACAATTTAATTCACATTACAATTTCCCATAATAATTACATATGTTTCCACTGGGTGAAAATGAGGTGCAGGAAGAACTTCTAAATTGAACACTTAGCTATGCAGATTAAAACCCCATGGATTTTGGTTGGAACTGCATGAATGAGCCAAGTTTAACCTAGTGATTTCAGGTGAAAGAAACTGGAAATTATATTTGCAGATTTAAAAATAGAGTGTAAGATATTTGCCCAATGTAACTTCCTTTTATTCCTTTATTTTTCAGGGTTATGAGAAAAAGCAATAAAGAAAGACATCATTTCTCAAGTAAATAATCCCTTCTATTGAGCCTGCTAAACATACAGCTAACAGCAAATGGTGAGGACTAAATTTACTTTTTTCTTCTCCAAACAACAAAAATATCTTCATTAGAAACAAGGCTCATGTTCTCATACAAATCTTTATATTCAATATACTGCATTTTTAAGAAAAACAAATAGAAAGATAGGGGTTTACCTCAGATGTATTTTGTAATGGTCTTACAAAAACCTCTCAGGATAGCATCGAACTGTTGATTTTATTACAGTCTGGATTTTGTTGAAAGGTCTTTGCCCAGAAAAATCAATTGTGCAGTTCCTCAGATGTGATCAAACTCAAGGATGCTAACTTACTCTGAATTAAATTAATGAGAGACTAGAATATAAAACAGAATACCAATTTATTCATTTACGATAAGAATTATGACTTTATTCTAACCAGAAAGCACACATTGCCATGATAAAGATGGAAACTGAAATAAAATGTTACTTATTCAAGGAATCATGCCAGGAATTTGGATGATCCTAAGCATCTTTTCTCGGCCTAAACCATTCTTTCTCCCAAAAGACACAGCTTTGTGGATGATATTAATACTGGTCATTGGTCAAATTATTCTCTCTCCCACCTAATGCTGTGCACATTGACAGTTATTTTTCTGTTCATTGTTTTCCAGGTCCCTATGGTGAAAAGTAAGCCTTTCTTGAAATATGTTTAGAAAGCTTATTTGACCACAGTCTACTTCAGACTAGTGGCTACTCAATATGACTTTGCATATTTTTGATTTCAACCACTAAATGTTGAGTTCTTTTTTACTCACAAAAGCTACCCAATTTTATTTTCAAGTCCTTTAAAAAAAGGGTTTTGGTGGAGCATCTTATACTACCTGCACCTATCACAGACACATCTTTAGCCATAGAAAATCCTTTAGTCCCTATAATCGGATTTAGTTCTGAAGATACCTTGTTCTCAGCTGCTGTTGACACTGCTGTTTCTGACTAATCTTACTCCATGTAAGCTTCTAGTGAGCCAAAGAGAGGACTTTTAGACCAAAGCAGTAGTGTGAATTGCCAGAAAGATACCAGGTTTAGCGGAAATCAAGATGGGGCTTAAGCTTTCTGTAATGAGGAATAGAATTTCTGCAATTTATGAACAGTTGTCCCTTATTAAAAAGATTCCGTGGTTAGAATTGGGGGAATCCTGGTTAAAACAAAGCTAAATGATTATGTGTGTGGGCATGTGTCTGTAACTCTCGAAGAGAAGACAAAGTATTGTGAAATACTAATCTGTTTGACTACTGAATTCTGATTTTGTAGAACACCTAGTAACAGGCAATGGAACTAAGGTTTGGGAGATAAGGTTTAAGTATCAAACATTCTCATTCAAATATAAATACAAAAATTAATTCAAGTAATATATAAAAGGCTTTGGATCTTCTTTATTACTGCTCTCCCACCAGGGAAAATTACAGATGGTTGATTGGAGGAGCACTATTAGTAGGTAACTTGTGGTAATAATAGTAAATAAGCACCATCAATATCAGAAAGAAGGTACAACCCTTAGGGCAATGTTTATCAAAATGTGACGTGTAAACCACCTGTATCAAAATCCGAATAGCTTTACAAAGTTGCAAGTTCCTGGGACCCTCTGTACACTTACTATTATTAATAATTTACAAACCTTAAAGCTGCTTTCTACTACCTTAATGTAACGGGACTATGCAGTTTTGGTGAGATTATTTTTCTTTTGTAAATCCTGCTTCTCAATCATGACTAGAATCAGAACTTCATGTATATCAAGATAGATAGATGGATAGATTTATACATATATATCCCACTTGAACTTCTGAGACCACTGTTTAGGAGTTAATGAATTTAAGCTCTGGTGTGTTTGATTTTTAGTCAATAATTAAAATACGAAATTCTCCTTGGCTGTAAGTAATTATCGTTAGTGTTTAAGTTTGCCTCAGAGTGAGTATTAGAAGTTTCAGGTAAAGATCACCAATTATCTTCTGTATTAGCCTATGGACAATTTAAAGTTGGTATCAGGGTGCTTATTTTTTTTAACTATGCAAGCTGTCCTAATAGTAAAAAGAAATTATGGCAATTCAGGGTTTAACAAACAGTGTATAGCTTGTCACAGACAGTATATTAGCATTATATCTTTTGATCTTTATAATACTGCATGATAGTTATCAATGCCCCCATTTTCCAAATGAGGAGGCTTTTCAAATGTTATTTTTTGGGGTGATAACAGGGATTACATTCCAAATTTGTCTAAATCTTAAATTCTCATTTTTCAGCACACAGCATTCCTAAACCAGACTCATCATCTTTCCACTCTATCCATCCTTTCCCCCATCCCTCTCCTGTGAATTCGGAAGAACTTGGTGCTTTAGAGCACAAGTCAGACTGACCCCAGACTGAAGTCCTGGCTCCAACATTTACCACCTTTGGGACTATGAGAAAAGTATTCAATTTCTCTAGGCCTCAGTTTTCTCACCTTTTAAGATAAGACTAGTAGTTATTCCTAACTTGTCCCAGTGTTGTAGGGAGTAAATACTGAAGAATTTGACACAGCGCCTGGCACATCATTAGTTAATAAACGTCAGCTATTATTACTATTCTAAATTTCCATATTTTCATTAGTAATTCACTTCTTTTTGCGATGCAAGTGAAACCCTGAAGTCCTTCATTCTCAACTTTTTCCTCTTTCTTACCCAGTACGTCTAATTAATTATGAAGTCTTACTTCTGAAATGATTCTTGCACATTTTTATCCCTTACAGTTTCTAAAACTCAGAAATCTTGTCCTTGTAACTCTTTCCTTGTTATTCCCCAAATCATACCATTGACCTTCCTACCTCCTATTTGGAGATTTCCAAAGGGAAATTTATGCATTCTGAGGGATGAGCATGATAGGCCAGTGGAACACAAGAGATAAATATCAAAACTTTTTATACTCTTTTTATTGCATCTGTTTTAATTTCTACTTTTGCTTATATTTTAAAAGATACAAAATGTTATTATAGTAGTTATGGGAGGGATTAGGGAAATGTTGATCAACAGATACAAAGTTTCAGTTAGGAGGAATATGTTCAAGAGATCTATTGTACAACATGGTGACCATAGTTAATAGCAATATTTTGTATTCTTGGAAATTGCTGAGAGAGTAGATTTTAAGTGTTATCACTACAAAAAATGTTAAGTATGTATGGTAATACATATGTTAATTAGCTCAATTTAGCTATTCCGCATGTACACATATTTCAAAACACCATGTTATATACAATAAATATATATAATTTTTGTAAATTATAAATAAAAGTTAAATACTAAATATGTTATTACAGTAACTTGAATAAATATGTATATATTAGAGATGTCTCAATAATGTTTTGTTTTAGGAATGGATAGTCAAAAAGCCTCTCTTGATATTAATATAATGTCTGTACATTTGTACAATTAATTATCCAAATTATTTATCACAATGCCATACAAAATAGTTTAAAAATCTCTGGTTGTGTCCATCATTGCTTTCAAAGTTCTACATATTCTGGGCTCAGTTTCATTTCTATTTCTATATTTGACTTATTTTAGTATGCCCTATTTTCCACCTTACTTATGTTATGCAATTTGCTATTTCCACACCTATTCCCAACAATTGCCATTAGTACTCTTCTTTTTTTCATCTTCCCTTCCTTTCTGCTTTTCTTCCTATATTCTTTCTAAATAGATTTGTGTTACTGTAAATGAACCAGGCATTATTGTAGATGCTGAGATCCAAATATGAAAATATAAACCTATTTTAATAAGATAATCTTCTAGTAAAGGAGCTCACTCATAGTCAAGTAATACTTTCCTGTTCCATAACCTATGTCTCAGGTCTTCTCATTTCTTTTAATTTATTCCCTCCATGCATTCTGGAATCCCATGGATCTCCAAGCATTTTGTTTGTATATATAGTTTAGAATTTATATTCTGCTTGTTCCACTGTTACTCTTTTTCACATTTCCTTTACTATATCCCATCTTTGTCCATCCATTCATTTATTTATTCAACAGATAATCTTTGAGATCTTACTCTGTACTGTGTACAGTAAGGAATTACCCAGTAATCATATTGGGCTCAAGTTGGGGCTCCCACAAATCCAGAGCAGGGAAAAAACATTCAACAGAGAGAAAAAAATCCTTCTTGCAAAAAGTCGACATTTAATGTTTTCCTAAAAAGCAGCAGTCAGTGTGTAAGAAATCAGAACTTAGTAGGATTTCTTGACATCTGCTTTACAGCTTGATGACATTTTTATTTTGAATTATATAAGGGAAGGACACCATAACTCTTTTACTACTTTGGGTCTCCAATATCTTGATATGAGCTTGACTTTTGCTACTTGAGATCAGTGACTGGATCACTGCACACAGTAGGTGCTTGACAAGTGCCATTGTTATGAACCATTTGGTAGATGGATATGTGCAAGTCGCTGTCTCAAAAAAAAATTGGCTTGGAATAAGGTTGCCATATTTAGCAAATAAAAATATGAGATGTCTAGTTAAATTTGAGTTTTAAATATACAACAAATATTGCGTGATACATACTTATACTGAAAAAATATATGTTTACCTGGAATTCAAATTTAACTGGGTGTCCTTTATTTTATCTGGCAATCCTACCTGGGTGGCATCTTAATTAAGTATTATCAATATTAAATAAAGTTTTATTTTAAAAGCAAATTTACCGTCTAGGCAATAGAAATGGTCCTTTTATGAATTTCAGGTTTTGTGTTCTTCTGCACACGCTTAGATATGTTCTTAAAGCAATCCAAAGACGGTAAGTGGTATCACTGTGCAGCTATGTGTCCCATGGATTGTTCTATGAGGAAATATAAACCAGTTATATGTTTTACATAAATAAAAGTTAAATTATGTTGATTATTTATGGTAAAAGTAACCATTCATTTTACTATAGAAACCTTACAACTACACAGCTCTTGAATTCCCCTTTCTTCAGAGCTCAGATTCCTTCCTGAGTTCCACATTTTTTGCCCTTGTTTTATGCCAGTTCTTCCTCATTTCCCTTTCTAATCTCTACTTTTATTTTAGTCCTCAACCTATCTATTGATCCCATTGTCTCTACCTCCCATTTAATATTATAATAAAGATAATCTCTCCTATTTCAAGTGTTTTACATTTACACAAGACTTTTATGTACTTAATTAATTGAGATATATAAAAGTTATTAACAAATTTACAGACTAGGAAATTATGATAATAATTAATAATTATGGAGTGTTTACTCCCTGGTACTTTACACTTACATATTCATGTAATCTTCCCAACATCCGGTAAGTTAGCTACTACTAGAAACCTCTTTTCACATTGGAGACCATTAAGGCAAGAGGAGGGTACAGCGGGGTTTTAAACTCAAGCTGTCTGGCTTCAGATCCATTCTGCAACACCGCTAATGCTTAACAACATGTGCTTAAAGAGGATGGGGGACTTAAACTAGTCTGAAAGCTGATGAGAGCAAAGTCCTGAATTAAAACCCAAATCTGAAGGTTTAGGTTTTAGAATCAGAATCAACACCGAACTACCCCCACTGTCTCCTTGCTGTAGCCAATTGCACTTTTTTGCCCACAGATTATATCCCAATGAAGAAAGAAAAATTGTTCTCATTAGAATGTTCCACTTTGAAAACTGAAATTAGGTAAAATCAATGTAATTACGAGTACAGATGTGCACTTCTTTTTTTATATATTTTTTTCTTAGACCCACATCTATTCCAGATACAGAATTTGCAGATCTGGGGAATGAACAATAAGAATACTATTATATAATCAAAAATCGCAAAAGGAAAGCAGGGCAAGCTCCCAATCCAGAAAATTGCTTTAACTCTAAACACTCCCACTAATCTGAAAGAGCCAAACCCACTTCTCAAAGAGTCACAGCTGTTCTGAGGTGATAAAATAAGTCCAGGTTTGCTCCTTCAATTCTAGACAAGAATTTTTAAAAACTATCATGAATAATGGGTAACACAATTCTTTTTAGTATTTTGGGGGCTTCTAATATCAAAGTGCAATGTTTAATGACACTAATATCTTTCTTAGCTCATGACCCTGGGCTGTGCTGAAGTAAGATATAGTAGATGATAATATAGTAAGTTCTGCCTCTTGTAAAAAAGACAGAACAAAGAAACGTATATCCTAAATTTTTAATATCACTCATTCTCATTTTAAGAATTCAAAATCGTAAGCATAAGCATTCTTCTCAAAACCTTCATTGGGGAAGAAACTGAGTTAGCTTGAATTTTTAAGCTTTCACTGCTCATAAAAGATACAGAACACTCATCTTTTCCTTTTACAGGATAAATAAAACTAATATATGTTTTACCAAACTACTATGAGTGTAAGGACAAGGAATATCATGCTAAAGTATCCAGAGCCTGCATATTTCTTTGAAATTCATCCAAGGCTCTTATTTCAACTATACTTTGATGTTGAGCCACAGAAGAGTTTGGCCAAGCAGTTTGGTTATGAGGGCCAGTAATGTGAACCATAAATTACTGGATATGAAATAGACTGCATGTGTAACATGTCACAAATTCTACCATTAAGTAAGACTTTGAAATCAATAACAACCAAAGGAAGAGTTTAAAGAGATTAACTGGGCCCTAAAATACCAGAAGTATATCATATCCCAAACAGTAAAATGAATTTTACATTCTCATTGCTTCTCTCCATGACTCTTTAATATCTCAACATGGTTTTTAAAATGTGGTGGTTGTTAATATTTCCTCTTTTTATTTTGGCAAAGTCAGTTTATTTTGAGTATGTAAAAACACTGCCTGATCCTAGCAGAAGATAATTATATTTTCTTCTTTCTGTGATTGAGTGCATTTTTCAGGTGAAATTAGAAAGTTTAAAACCTAAGAGGAAAAGATTTTAATTGAAACCTGCCCCCTAAGCTTCTACACAGTGTAAGTTAACAATGATCTAAATGTAGTTTCATGTGAAACCTCTTTGGTATGTGAAGTGAGTTGAGATTCTCAATTAATTTCCTCGTGAAAATGTACCTTCTCTAAAAAATACCTTCATGTCAATAGTGTATATAAATCTAAGAAGATTACTTTAAAGTTAAAACTATATTTGCCTTCATATTTTCAAGTTTTAGTGTATTATAAAGTATGAACAAAAGGGTAGTTATGACACTGAATGCCATGTATTTTTGGCTATTTTTTATAACTTCTGAATTAACTAAACCTTATTTCCAAAGACTGGACCATTATTTCAAGCAAAAACCATTTGGCCCTGTGGTAGCCAGCCTCCAAGATGGCCTGCCCTGGTGGCTACTCCCTGCAGTTCACGCCCTTTTGTAGTCCCCTCATGTGTTGTGTAAGGGTTGGTGTGTGTAACCACTAGAATACATCAGAAGTGCTCATATGCTATTTCAGAGGCTTCTTCCTTGCTCTCAGTCACTCATTCCAGGGAAAGCCAGCTGCTACATCACAGGACACTCAGGCAACCCAGTATAGAGGTCCATAGACAAGGAGCCACAGTATTCTGTCAAGAGCCATGGGAATAATCCTCCTGCCAGTCAATTTCCAAATGACTGCAGCCCCAGCCAGCACCTTATTGTAGCTCATAAAAGTCTCTGAGCCAGAACAACACATCTAAGCAGCAGTCAGATTCCTGACTCTAAGAAACAGTGTGAGATAATTGGTGTTTCTTTAAACTGCTAAGTTTTAGAAGAATTTATTTCACAGCAATGCATAACTAGTACAGTCCTATTCTCATGTGAGGCTTAGAGAATTCTGAAAGAATCAGAATTTTCCTTTCGTCATTAGAAAATCTTAATGTATAGCATTTCAGAAACTCCTTCAGCCAAGGGGTGACCTAAAGGCAACAGAAAGAGAATTTTATCATCATAAATTCATCTATCAATATGTCCTTTTTAGGTGTTTTTATATCTAAAAATTTAAATAAGTTAATATACATAACGGTTCAAAAGCATACAATGTTTATTATCATTATTGTTGGTATTATTATTATTTCTCAAAAAGGTAATTTTAAGGTCTTATTCATAAAATCTCTTCCCAGACCAATGTCTGAAGCATTTCTCCTATGTTTTCTTCTAATATCTTATCATTTCCAGTCTTACATTTAAGTCTTTGATTCATTTTGTGTCGATTTTTGTATAGAGTAAGAGATAGGAGTCTAATTTCATTCTTCTACGTATGAATATCCTGTTTTCCCAGCACCATTTATTGAAGAGACTGCCCTTTTCCCAATGAGTGTTCTTGGCACCTCTGTCAAACATCAGTTGCCTGTAGATATGTGGATTAATCTGGGGGTTCTCTATTCTGTTCTATCGGTCTATGTGTCTGTTTTTTTGCTGGTAATATGCTGTTTTGGTTATTACAGCTCACTTCTTTTCTTCATGTAGATAGCAAAATTTTTGCCACTGAACTAGAAGAAATCAGACTATAAATTTATTTGGACTAATTATCAAGAAAATAAAAAATATGATAGCACTTTCACTTTCTGATATGCCACCTGACTCACGAGCCTGAGCATTTATCTTGCCCCAGGACCTCTGCTGCACACTGTTTGGTCCCTATTATGTTTACCTCTCTTTAGCTCTCATGGACACACCCTCCTCTAATCTTGCTTTCCTATCAACACTTAAACTTGTGGGCATCCCATTGTCAAGGAGGAGCAGCAGAAGAAGATAGAAATAACACAGATCTCAACTTAAGGTAAACTCCATAGTGTCTAAATATTAACACTTATTGTCTATTATACATCAATGTATTGCGTTGGCTCACCCTTAAGATTCGGGCATATCCATATTCCTTCTGTGTTATTATTTAATATTTTCTCCAAATTAATTCACTTTCTTTAATAGTTATATTTTTGAACACACTTTAAAATTAGCACATAACTAATGAAAAGAAAATTATTTCTCATTCTACTTAAAATCAACTCAAACATTCCCCATGTTATAGGTGTCACGGCATGGGAAATACTGCTCTATACTATTCATTTGAATAGCAATACTGCATGACATTTCTTTCACACATGGATTAGTTAAAACAGTATTTAACATTTCCAGATTGGCACCTTTTTTCTACCACCAGAGATTATAAATGACTTATGAATAGGGATTATGATAATCATAATCACCATCATTTTTAAGTCCTAGCAAAACTTAGCAGGATTCTTATTCCTAGTATGTGCTCAAATAAATTTTGATCCTCATATGCAAATTTAGATCAATCCCCAAACTTCATCACTAACATCATCTCCCTTATAAATGTTTCCTCATCAACTTTTCACTCCTTCCCAGTACTTTTTTTTATATCACTCGCTTTTTCATCCTTTTGAATTCATTACTTTCTCTATTTAGAATAATCTTTTCTTTTCTCCACTGCATAGTATCATGCTCTTGTTTCAGATCAGAGAAGGCATCTACAACTCTCCCTGACAGATTTAGCCTTGTCTTCTCCTTCTCATATATTCATATTTCATAGTTCATATTTCTATTACAGTGCTTACCTCCTCCTTAATGGAGTCTGTTCTCATAGATTGAGTTCCTTGAGGACAGTGATCTCCAGTGCCTAGTAACATTTCTAGGACATAGTAAGTGCTTCATGCAATTTTAGCACAATTTAAATTGGTTTGAAGTGAATTCCATTGAAATTAACTAAAATATAATTGAAAATTAAGGGCAGACATCTTCCAGTCATTAGGTATGACATGTTATCAAGAACTCTACAGTGGATTTTAAAGAGAAACCAAAGTCAGGTAAAGGAAAGATTAATTTACTACCATATTGTGGCAGAGACAATGTTACTTGCTTACCAAATCTTTGGGTACACAGATTACAGCCCTCAGCTTTCTTGAAGCCAGGTGAACTCCACGAGATGGAGTTCTGATCAACACAATATGAGTAAAATTAATGATCAAGATAGGTACCTGAAAATACCTCTTATGGGGCCCTCCATTCTTGCTCTCTCTTTTCCCTTGAATGCTGTCAAGATGTGGAGGATCCAATGGAGTATTGAAAGGTTCTAGGGTGAAAGGTCCTTGGGTTCTTGGATGAATAAGGAAGAAGAGTTCCTTGACCTACCAACCTTTGGCCCACCATCATTGAACTCTTTCCTTGAATAAGAAATGTCTTATGTGCTTTAAGCCACTGAGATTTTTAGTTTTATTTTTCATTTGTATGTGTATTTCTTTGTTTGCCACAGAAAAGTTATTCACCTTAATAAACATATAAAGGTTCATTTTCCTAAACCTGGGGTATTAACTGTTCAGCTTCATTTTTCCAGTATATATGTCATGGGGAGTGGTGGAGGGACAGCTTTTCAGGGTGCTAGGAAAGAAAAGCCATGCATGAATTACATTCTTAGCTCAGGTATGCTTGTCTTTAGCATCATGAAATGGTTATAAAGTACTGGAAATATCAGGAAATAGATATAAAATGTTTTATTATTATTTAAATCTTGGCAATAAATATTTATCCTTGAAAATAGTTTGAAAATTCTTGTTCTCTCGGAATTATCCTATGAAAGATTTATTACCACTGCATGTATCTGAGACCTACCTCCAACACATTAAATTCAATTTGAAATTTAAGTGCATATTATAACCTAAATTATACCTCCTAGTTAAATCTAAGAGTCTATAGCCCTGGGAATACGTTTGTATATAATTAAGTTGTAAAAACTCAATCTAACATTCTTTTAGAGTATGGTTTGAACCAAGATGTTTAAGTAAATATTTGTAAATTGTATTAATTAATTTGAAAAGTAGGTCCAATCTAGTAATTCCTTAAATGTTTACATTAGTTGTAATTATCTCTAATAATTTTTTTCCTCTTTTTTATTGATACATAATAGTTGTACATATTTTGGGGTACATGTGATATTTTGATACTTCTATACAATGTATAATGATCAAATAGGAGTAACTGAGATATCCATCACCTCAAACATTTATCTTTTCTTTCTGTTGGGAACATTACAGTTCTTCTCTTCTAGCTATTTTGGAATATACAATAAATTATTGTTAACTATAATTTCCCTAGTGTACTATCAAACACTGTAATTTATTCCTTCAATGTGTGTTTTTCTACCCCTTAATCAACTGTTCAAAAGGTTCATCTTCAGAATCAAGTAATTTAGAAATTAACCTGGTCTCAATTTATTTTGTTTTACATATTTTAATAAAACCTTTGTCTTCTTAGCTTATGTCCAGTAACATCAATCATTCTGCTGGACTGGACAAAGTACACGAGGGTGTCATATACCTGTGTGCCTGCCTAAAAAGCAAATACAAAATGCTCACATTCCCAAAGCCTCCTTCCATAATCCATAAAAGAGAGGCTATCTTGATAGTCCTAATGAGGATATTTCCTGCTAGATGCTTCTTCCTCCTTGAAAAGACTGCAGTAATTCACTCCAGAGAATTTTTCGGCAAGAGTTCTCAAGAGGAGTATTTAATATACACCTTTGAATTAGGTTTTGAAAACTTCAAATTTCTGGTACTTTGTTATTTGTTGCTCTTCTGTCATGTTGGCCTCTGGGGCATTTAGATAAAGCAAGTATGGGATATTCCCAAAGTTAAAATTGTGCAATAAATAGTTTTCTCTCAAGCAGCTAAGACCTGAAGTGGGCAGCAATGAAACAGGGTCACATGTCGCAGGAGAAATCTCCTGCCTATTTTACTTGGTTAACTAAGATGCAGAAAAAAATATTAAATGTATAAAAGCATTAAGATACCATATTTTTAGTTTGAATAAACTTGTTGCTAATTTTTTTAATTAATCGACTTTATTTTTTAGATAAGTTTTAGTTTTACAGAAAAATCTAGCAGAAACTACAGAGGTCCAGATATCCCGGTCCTCCTCAAACACGAACTTCTGCACACACGGTTCCCTCTACCAGCAACCTCTTACTAGTGTGGCACATTTCTCACAATTGGGAATCCAGTATTGGTAAATTATCATTAAACTAAAGCCCGTAGCTTACGTTATGGATTATTCTTCTGTATTGTTCATTCTGTGGGCTTGAGAAATGTATGACAAGTATCCACCATTGCAGTATCATCAGAATAGTTATGCTGCTCTAAAAATTCCCTGTGCTCCACTTCTCCTTCCCTTTCTCCCTTCCTCCAAGCCCTGGAAACTGCTGATATTTTTTTAGTCTTCATAGTTTTACCTATTCCAGCATGTCATATAGTTAGAATCATATAGTATGTGGCCTTTTCAGATTGACTTTTATTGCTTAACAATGTGCATTTAGGGTTCCTTCATGTCTTTTTTGTCTCTTGATAGCTCATTTCTTTTTATTGCTGAATAGTATTTCATTGTTTGGATATACCACACTTTATCCATTCACCTACTGGAGGACATTTCACTTCCTACTAAGTTTTGGCAGTTGTGAATAACTATAAACAACTGTGCTCAAGTCTTCATGTGGATATAAGTTTTCAAATCCTTTGGGTAAATACCAAGGAGCCTAACTGATATATCATATGGTAAGGGTATGTTTAGCTTTGTAAGAAACTGCCAAACTATCTTCCGAAATGGCTGTAGCATTTTGCATCCCCACCAGCAATAAATGAGAGTTTCTGTTACCCCACATCCTCTCCAGCGCTTGGTGTTGTCAATGTTCTGGATTTTGGCCATTCTAATAGGTGTGCAGAGGTATCTCGTTTTAATTTGCATTTCCCTGATGAAATATGATGTTAACCATTTTTTCATGATGTTTATTTGCCATCTGATTATCTTATCTGGTGAAGTGTCTGTTCTGATATTTTGGGTATATTTCCATTGTGTGATTTGTTTTTTAATTGTTGAGTTATAAGAGTTCCTTTTATATTTTGAATACTAGTTCTTTATCAGATATCCATTTTGCAAGGATTCCTTCCCAGTGTTTGGCGTGTGGGACTAAATTTTTAAATATTTTTTAAAAAGTTCAATGTACCTTTTAAGGAATTGTAAAATATGTATCTTTAAGAATCATAAGTTATTTAGTTTATAAAATTAAACATAGTAACTCATCAAATTTAGCTGATGAGTTAATTATTAAAAATGCAGGGTCTGACATATAAAAGGTATTACATATGTGTCAATTATTTTTTAGATTGATTCCAACTACTGTATATTTAGATTAAATTGAAGTCTTTTTTATAATATAATTTTCATCTGACTTAGCACAAATAATAAATTTGATCAACTCATGTGACATAAAGTATTTCTGTTTTGATGATATTAATCTAAAAAAGCACTAAGAAAATGTCTAGATGTGACATTTGGTGTTCAAACTTTACAAAGAAGCTCATCTCATAATGCTAATGTAATAGAAATAAAGTTTCACTTAAATTTAATTGGGTAGTTAAGTCCTTTTGAGTTTTATAAAGACTGAGCAGTGATGACACTGTATTGACAAGAAAAAGTGGTTATGAACATCAAATCAATATATGGTTTAGAAAAGGCCAATTTCACATATTTTGTCTGTGAATTGTCCACAAAGGATTCTATTTACTCTTTTATAAAAGCACTTTTACTTTAGAAAAAAAAAATCGATGTTGTCTTCTCAATGTTTACCTTATAGTTCTCAATGACCTCAATTCATTTATAAGTGTTCCTGTTAATACAGATGTTGAATAGAAAACAACAAGAAATAAAATTCTTTTTGCTGGAGAAAATAATAGTGCCACAGTATTGGAAGGGACTAGAGAGAGCGGTTTCTCCCAAGGACTGACAGGACATCGTCTGCAAAAAGCCTGATATTCCATTTTGCTTGACATACTCAAGAATAGATTTCCCTAAGTTACGATGTAGACCTTTCCAACTTTAAATAGATCTAATTACTTAATAGTCTTTCTATATATTTTGACACAACTTATTCTTCCTACCCATTTTTTTCTAAGACATATAGAGTCAATATAATCGTTTAAGCCTCTTAGCATATTTTTATATGCCAGGCACTATTCTAGGAGCTGAGAACACAACAGTGATCAAAATAGGCAAAAATTCCTTTCTTCATAGATCTTCTAGGGTAGGTCAAAGAAAAAATTTAAAAATATGTAAAAATATTCTTTACATGGTGACAAATAGGCATGATGGAGAGGATAAGAAGTGGAAACTAGGAAGGGGAGATGCAATTTGAAATAGGTTGGTCAAAGAATTCCTTGAGATAGGATGACACTTGAATAAAGATCTGAAGGCTGTTGGAAACTATATGGATATCCAGAGGAAGCACATTCCAGGAACTGGAACAGCAATGGCAAAAGCCCAGAGATGGGGATATACCTGGTTTGTTCAAGAATGAATAAGGCAGGCAAGGTAGCTAGAGCAGAGGGAGTGAGACTCATATTACATCAGGTCAAACGGGTGGTAGGGATCAAATAAACGTTAAGTCCTTGTTAGACGTTGGCAATTTATTTGGCAATTTATCACAGTGAAATGGGAAGCCATTTAGAGGGTTTGGGACAGGGCAACAAAATCTGAATTATGTTTTAACAGGACTTCTCTGGCTACTATATTGAGAACTGACTGAAGGAGAGAAAAGACAGATGTGAGTAAGACAGATAACTGTGATATGAGCCACCAGAAGGAAAAAAGTGTCGTAAGTTAGATAGCTAATAATATGGGCAAGGCAGCCTGTGGGGATAGTTTAGAGCTCATTTTTGAAGAGTTTTGTTTGAAATGCTTATTAGACATCCAATGGCTATAGGGAATATTACAAAATATATTTGCAATTTGGAGGAAAAGTCTTGGCTGAAGATATAAATATCAGAGGATAAATTTAGTAGTTAAGAGTGAGATTCGGTGAGGTCTCCAAGGGAGTAAGCGTACATAACAATGGGGAAGAAGGGGGCTAAGATACGAATGGGCTTGGAAGACTCTCAAAACAATTATTATTTGTATTTAAAGAATCAGATAAATAGTAGAGTTGTTTTCAAATATTATCTCAACTATTTATTAGTAATGTGATGTTGGGAAATATTTTTAAAAACATCACTGAGCTTCAGACACTGGAAATGTAAGGAAAATGTAACTCCAGACATGTGAATACAAAGTTGTTACAAACTTCTAATATAAACCAGTAATATCTATTAAAATTAAGATTGCACAGTCCTCTTGATCCTGAAATCTCAATAGAAGATAAAGATACATAGATTTTTGTTGCTTGCAAAGATTAGTGCTCCCATTTATGTAAAATTGTGTATATGCTGATATAGTTTAGACACTTGTCCCCTCCAAATCTCCTGTTGAAATGTGATCCACAGTGTTGGAGGTGTGGGGCCTAATGGGAGGTATTTGGATCATGGGGGCAGGTCCCTCATGAGTGACCTGGTGCCATCCTTATGGTTATAAATGAGTTTTCATTCTTAGTTCCTGCAAGAACGGCTTGTTGAAAGAGCTTTGCACCTTCTGTCTCTCTTGCATCCTTCCTCTCGCCATGTGATCTGCATACACTGGCTTCTCTTTGTCTTCTGCAGTGAGTGGGAGTAACCTGAGCCCCTCACTTGAAGCAGTTGCTGGTGCCATGCTTCTTGTACAACCTGCAGAACCCTGAGCAGAATAACCCTCTTTTCCTTACAAATTACCCAACCTCAGGTATTCCTTTTATAAAGCAACTAAAACAGATTAAGCCATATTCCTAAAGGGATGTTTGAAGGGCCGGTCACCCTAATATTATGGTGGGGGGAGAATATCACTTTCTGTATTGTTTGAAATTTCATAATTGTATCATGTTAGTTATGTAGAAGTAAAAACTATTTTTCTCTTAGAAAATAAATCCAATTAATTCTTGACTTTAGGTACCTATGAAAGATAAATCTACATATCTGAAAGGTGGAATCAATAACTCAGGATCCAGGGGCAGGTTTAATTTTCCGGAAATCCTAAACCGAGCCAGAATCCTAGTAGTAACAACCTAACTCCCAGATGGCCTCTTGATCAGGATACTAAATTTAAATTCCTTACCTTGGAGTATGTAATTACATCTCAATTTACATATATAGTAGATGGAGATAGTTCTAATTTTAGATTGTGTTTTCAATCATTGTCATCAAATCACAGTCTTGCTTTTATAAAATATGTCATTAGGATTTGTTATTTAAAATGAATCAAGCTTATCCAGTTAGGATTCTGGTACTCAATGGGCAAGTACCATAAGCAGGCCTCACAGATCTGTTTTGACAAGACCTGTTTGTATCTGAAAATGTCATCCTCCAGAGTTTATACATTGAAACTTAAATGTCTTAAGGCAGGAGCTGGAAATGCTAAGTTCCTTTGACTTCTCTGCCAACATCAAAGCTCTCTGGTAGATGAGCTCTGCAGCATTCGGCATCTGTTTCAGAAAGTACTGCTGAATGATCAGATGTTCTCATCATTCATTCTTTCTGTTTATGTCAGCTCAAGTAATCAAACTCAGTATTAATTTACAGAGAGTAATTTTTCAAAGCTTTTTTGGTTAAATCTCTATATTTATACTATATTTTAATGAGAAAACAGCATTAGTCTTTGTTTTAAAATGAGCTCATAACAAAACAAATGTATTTCTACCTGCTCTTAGGAAATTATATCTTAATGTGAACTTTGAATTCATAAAAACTAGAAGATCATGTGGCATCTTTCCCCAAAAATAAAAACGTTTTTTGCATAAAAATTCTTCCAGGTACTTAAAATCTTTGGATACTGTCAACTGTTTCTATCAAAATATTTTAAAAGCACAAGTTTTGAAAAGTTAACCACAGGTCTACATTAGCTACTTTATGTTCCTTTCCTTAATATTCTTTGGGTTCGGGTTCTGTATCAGTTCCCAGCCTGACAGCATCAGCATAGACAGACTCCTATCCGTAGGCATGGAGGTAGCTGGCGCACGCACTTGCTGCCTGCAATTTAACACCTGTTCCCTGAGGCAAGTAGGCAGAGTAATGTATTAAGGCTTTAGAACGATTATCTTTGTTCTTTTTCTAGTAATATCAAGAACAATGCAGAGGTATTTAAATACTGTAAAAGATGATTAGATCTTTAACCACCCTTTACCCCAAAAGGCTAGCCCAGATATATGATTTTATTTCAAATAATAAAGGCCCTGGACCAGCCACTTATTGTTGAGGAGACTCTTTGAAAACTACTTGGAACTGGCTAGAACACAGCTAAGTATATGCAGGCTGATAGAGGTTGGGAAATAAGGTACAGTATTGTGAACCAGAAATCCACATTCAACCAGAATCCATCTTTTGAAAATTCTTTAGTCTTCAAATGCAGAACCAGGAAGCTTACTTTATGAACTCAGTTACAATATTCTCACCCATCTTAAATTACAGATATAATGTTTTTACATTTAATAAAATTCTATAATTTATTTTTGTACATTTAAATATTAAATCCATCTGTAACTTGTTTTTCTATTAATATATTGTATAAGTGTTCAACTCTTTTTTCTTCCGGATGGGTGTTAGTCACTTGTGCCAGCATAGTTTATTAAATGAAAGATCTTTTCCCACTCAATTGAAATACTAGCTCTGACATATACTAAATATCTGTAAATATTGTGAGCTTTTTCTACTCCACTGATTAATTGGTACATTACCACATTGCTTGATTACAGTACCTTTGAAATAAGTTTTCATACCTAGTAAAACAATACTCCCTCACAATAAAAAAAAAAAAAAAAGCACAGTGAATAGCATTATTGTGAGACCAAAAGCCAAAGAAGTTTATAGTCATGGTACCTGGGGGCAGGCAAATGTAAAATTCTTCCCAGCTAGTCCTGGCTAGCTCACATGTTTCAAAAGGCAATAGGAGTAAAAACGTTAAAATTGCAGATGAGGCAGGTTCTGAAGATCGAGGGTCTGCAGATCAAGGGCAGTTGTGTGTTGTGATCTTTCTCCTCAAGGGGCAATTATGTGCTGTGAGTTTATTCCTCTGTCTTTCTGTTAGTTTATTTTTCTCTGTTACATAGTTTATTTGTAAGGCCATCTTATCAGATATCTAATTAATACTTTTAGAGGTTACGTGTTAAAATAGTGATAGCCTTCATATTTGGGGTTAAATTATGTTACTAAAACTAATTTCATCCATTTTAATTTTACTCTTCTAATACAGCCACTAACTAAAGTTAAATATATGATTTACATTATATTTCTATTGCACAGTGTTGGTCTTTAAGACTGAAACTCTGTTAGCTTCAATTCTTAGCATTCTTATTCTGCTCTTTATTGTTTCTGCTAACACTTATTTATGCTGACTTCCTTCCTCAGATGTTTGGTAATTTTGTGTTTTGTGTTCTTATGTTGTTTTCCTGTCAATACCCAAATGTATTATCATGATTATTTAATATTAATTTCTCATGTTGTGATATCTTAGCCAATGTAAACAATGTAAATTTTCATCTTAATCCTTGTGATGACAGAAAGGTGGCTACGAATGCTCAGAAAAGACATTTATCCCTACACATGGTTCAGGTTGAGGCAAGTAAGTTTTCTTGTAGGCTCCTGTAGGCTCCTATTTCTGTTGTTCACTTTTTCTTAATACAGCCTTCCATTGTGTAGATCTTTGTGGGTCCTGACTTTATCCTGGGTTTTCAATTCAAACATCTGTCCTAAACCTGGTGTTTTATTTCCTGGCTCCATGTGGACATCAAAATATAAGCCCTTTTTTCACCCAAGATGAGTGAATGCTTGCAGAGCAGAAGATCACTAGTTTACCGCTGTGGTCTTCAGCTTTCTCTTTGTTTTTCACTTCCAGAGATTTCTCTTCCTTTTCTTTCAAGCTACTATTCATTTGCAGGAATATATTATAATATTTCCAGCATTTTTAGTGTTGAAGGACCCCCCCCTTCCAGCAGGTGCCTGAAACCATGGATAGTATCGAATTCTATGCAGATGCTCTTTCACTTTTTATGAGGTTACGTCTTGATAAACTATCATATGTTGAAAATATTATAAGTCGAAATGCATCAGGTTATGTCCCAATAAATCCATCATAAAATTGAAAAATCATGAATCAAACCACCCTAAGTCCAGGACCATCTGTATATAATATGTTTCTCTGATAACTGAAATGGCTGCTAAGTGACTAGCAGGAGGGAAGAATGTACAGCAAAGACAAGGAAGATTTATGTCCTGGGTGGAATGAAGCAGACAGGCTCTAGATTTCATCGCACTACTCAGAATGGCATCAATTTAAAACTTACAAATTGTTTATTCCTGGAATTTTCATTTAATATTTTCAGACCACGGTCGAGCACCAGTAGGTAACTGAAATCACAGAAAATGAAACCATAAACGGGGGTCGGGGGACCAGGGGAAACAGCTATATAATCTAATCAGTCATATTACTAGAAATACAAGACCTTATCATTATTTATCTATTATGTATGTATTTATTTTGCTTTAGTAGATCTAACTTTGGTAGTACATTAAAATCACCCATATAAATTACTTTTTACGATGTTCCGCTTTCATTTATAGTTATTTTGCTGTGTATTTGCTGTATCATTACAGTAAGTTTATTGTTCATACCTTCATCATAAATTGTGCTTTTGGTCATTGTCTATTTTATAACCTTAAATTCTACCATGTTTCATGTTGTTTTGGCAATCCTTCTTTATTTTGTGACTATTTCCTTGGCATCTTTTCTTCCATCGTAATATGTAATAGAAATGTTCTATATTACTTGGCGTTAAGTTTCTTTCTTACAAAACGTGATTTAGTTTGTATATGTTTTATGAAGCAGAGAACTTTGAGGCCCATCTTTGACTGGGGCCTTGAATCATATTGAATGTGAAAGGAAAACCATTCAGGTGGTGAGCTGCAACTCTAGAGAGAAAAGGGGATAAGAACTAGGATAATAAGGAGAGTTGAAATGACATATAACATCCAAGGAATAAGAAGACTAAAGAAACAATGTATTCCCATCGCTTGTCTTAAACCAAAACAATATCCCATCATCTCTTTCAAGCAGAGAATAAATATTTCTATTGTTAGGACAAAAAGGGAGGTACCCTTGTAGGCTGATAATCACTTGTCTTGGATCAATTGTTTATCTGATGAATTATTTAGTGAATATTCTGTATTATAAACAATTGAAGGAAAAGTATTATCCTTTGTTCCAAATTGGTGCATGAAGTTGTTATATAACTGTACGGTTTTTCTTATCAATAAATGCTTATAAAACTCTAGAAGCATCACCAGTCTTAGTCTTAATGCAATTTGGAATCTTCTTTTGGGTTTTGCTGATTATTTTTTGTTTCCCACTTTGATCATGTTGCATTCCTTCCACTGAATATTCTGCTCGGGGATTGAGTGCTTTTAATTTTAATTTTAATTTTTTAAAATGTTTTAAATTGACACAATAATTGTACATATTTATGGGTACATGGCGATGTTTTGATATATATAATATATATTGATCATATCAGGGTAATTAGCATATGATCATCTCAAACATTTATCTTTTCTTTGTGTTGAGAACATTCAGTATTCTCCTTCTAGCTATTTGAAACTTTATATTACTGTTAACAATAGTCATGGTACAGTAGCGTAGAACACTAGAACTTATTGCTCCTATCTAGCTGCAATTTTGTATCCTTTAACAAATCTCTCTCCATCCTCTCCTTCCTCCTACCCTTCCCATGCTCCAGTATCCTCTGCTTTACTTTACTTCTCTGAGATCAACATTTCTTTTATCTTTCATATATAAGTGAGAACATGTGGTGTTTAACTTTCTGTTCCTGGCTTATTTCATTTAACATAATGTCCTCCAATTTTATTCATGTTGCCACAAATGACAAAATTTCATTCTTATGGCTGAATAGTATTCCATGGTGTATATATGCCTCATTGTCTCTATCCATTCATCTGTTGTTCAACACCTAGGTTGATTCCATATCTTGGCTGTTTTGAATAGTTATGCGATAGACATGGGGATGCAGATGCCTCTTCAATATACTGATTTCCTCTCCTTTGGATAAGTGCTCAGTAGTGGAATTGCTGGATCACACAGTAGTTCTATTTGTATCCTTTTTGAAGAATCTCCATACTGTTCTTCACAGTAGCTATACTAGTTTGCATTCCCACCAACAGTGTGTAAGAGTTTCTCTTCCTTCACATCTTTGCCAGCATTTGCTATTTTTTGTTTCAATAATAAGCCATCCTAGCTGTGTAAGATGATACCTCATTGTTGTTTTGATCTACATTTCCCTGATGGTTAGTTGTGTTGAACATTTTTCATCATGGTCACACCTTCTCCCCAGGAATTATTGCCAACGTGCATTTTATTTGTGTAGATATTTCCAGGGTTGGTGGTTGTTTTTTCCAGTTAATAAAAATTTATCCAAAATTTTTTTCCACATTGAAAATAATCTTTTCTATATCAAAAGTCCCTCAGAGTTATAGGCAGACTTTTAAAGGTATTATATAAATTAATGTGCTTCATTCATTAATAATCCTTCAAATGTCAAGCACAGTGCCTGAAATATGAGGCATTCAATAAATGTTTTAAATTAGTGGAGACAGTGATATTTTTATATTCCTCTTTTATCACCAAAGGGAAATGGTTTCTAGGACAGCTGGTCTGCATAGCAGTTAAGCGTGTGATAAAAGGAGATATTTCTCTGAACAACAATAACTTCCCTATATGGCTATTTATATGTGTCTTGGGCTATATATGATGTGACCTAGATTAAGTATCATGTACTGTTCAATCAAGAATTATATTCTGTTCACCTATCTTAACCCCCAAACCTAACACTATGCCTGGCAAAATGCCTTTATGTTATACAAAAAAAAGATAGAAAATAACTAGAGTTTGGGTCAGAAG
Organism: Indri indri; assembly: GCA_004363605.1. Taxonomy (NCBI): domain Eukaryota; kingdom Metazoa; phylum Chordata; class Mammalia; order Primates; family Indriidae; genus Indri; species Indri indri. The sequence goes on along the minus strand of RJWJ010006696.1, from coordinate 32,858 downwards.
CCTTAGAGATATGCTGTGTATTCTTCAATAATTAACTTGACTTTGGTTTAATCATGTGTTAAATACAAACATTTGGCTAAATTATCTTATAGGTAAAATTTTATTAAGAATTCTATATATAGTATTATTGGGACACAGCCCGTTTTGTATGAGTGTAAAAGCATCAAATATACAGTAGGTCCATTACTTCAGAGCATTAACATTTTCTTTTCTGTGTCTCTTATAATGGTTTTTAAATATTTCGAAGTATGCTGTTACTCTACAGGAATCATTTCTGGAATAGACCTAGAGATTATTGAACCTAGAAGAAAAAATATTTGAATAGAAATTCAGAAAGGATGTAAGGCAGTATTTTCTCCCCACCACTAGCCCAAAATGCTTATTACCAAAAAACCATCCCTTATGGAACTCACTAACTCACCCTGGACAGAGGATCCTGACTATAAGGAAGCTGACAGTCACAGAAAGCAGAAGCTGGCAAGCTACCATTACCAAATCAGAAAGATTTTCACTGGAATGGGACAGTGTTCACACTTCCCAAGAGCTAAAAGTAGTTACCTAACTCTCATCCCACTCTCAGAAAGAGGAGTTCAATGTTTAACTTCTCAGGAAGCTCCAGGGAAAGTTAGAGTTTCTGTGAGCATGAAGAATTTTGATTAATATCAGAAATAAATTTTGGATTCCAAGAGGATGTTAGTATCAATTCTACCATATGTTTATTACTCAAATATTAAAAATAACTTTGTGCTATAGCAATATTATTTCTGAGTTTACCATATTTCCTACTTATATTGGTTTACAGCCTCAGTGTAACTTCTGTATACTATGGGAAAAATTACAACTTTTAAGAAACTGAAAAACCTGCAGGTTAGAATGGAATTTCACCAAACTTTACAAGCATAGGTATAAAACAAATTAAAATTTAGCATTTTTGGCGTGCTAAACACTGTGTTTTGCATATATAATTTCATCAAAACTATTTTTTTCCTTTTTTTCTTTTCTGGACATAGAATCTTAAGGAACGAGATAGATATGATTAATCATAGTCCTATATTAGTGGCATATAATCATCTAACTACAGCCTTATTTAATTTTTGTCTCATTTATCCCTAATATCTATTTCATTCCCCTCCCCAATCCATAGATACTACCTTGTATTTGATGTGCCCTTCCAATGCACACTTCACATTTGTCCTTCACAGATAGAATTTCTTGTGTGTGTGTATTTTAATAGTACATTAAAGATTTTACACTCTATAAATCATTTTCAGCATTATGTGAGAGATGCATGTGAGAGATAATTAGAATATCATTTATATTTTCCATTTATGATTATACAAGTTTGTACATCCCTTTCTTTTCCAATGTATATGAAGGTTATTCTGAAATTCTTCTACTTTATGACTAATTCCTCAGTAAATATTATGAAATTTTCATGTTTTCCTTTAAAGGGGTGAAAAAATTCTCAAAGACATAGAAGAGAATAGTAAGTTCATAAAGCATGAACCGTTTTAATATTTTACTGCCAAAATTCTCTCCAAAATAACTGTAGTAATTATTATCTCAAAACTCTTTGAAGAGAATTTATATTTACTCACATTCTTTCCAAACTGTGGTGATATCTGACTTTTTAATGTTTACCAATCTGGTGGATGGAGAATTTTATTTCATTGTGTTTTTATTTTTTGAGTTTGGGCAATATCTCATGTGTTCATTGGCCTTTTGAGTTTCTTTTTCCATTATTTTTCTGTTCATACCATTTGCTGATATTTAAAAATGTCTTCTTAAGATTCGTGGATTTTCTTATTTATTTCTTAATTTATTTGATGATATTCTTTTGTCTGCTACTTATGCCACTAATACTTCTCCTAATGTATTGTTTGACTTTCAACATAGTATTATATTTCATTATCTAATTTAATATAATCAAATCTGGACTTGTTTTTCTTATATGGTTGTTGTGGTTCTTCTTATTGACACTCTGCCAACTCTAAGATTATAAAGATATCCTTCTATATTTTCTTCTAATAGTTTTTCGTGTCTTTGTACAGAGGCATCATTTTAGTTATGCACGCAACACTCTAATATGGGAACTATTATTATGCCCACTGTATAGATGAAGTGAAATGGAACGCAATATTGAAATGATAATTTCATATCACTCTCATTGATTAGGTGCCTGCATTCAAAATTTTAATATATAAGCCAGTAATACAGGACTGTGTTTTAGGGAGCCCAGTAAGAGAGCTGTGTGTCAGCTGTATGCCCTGTGCAGCATTGTTTCAAAACCCCCAAACATTTACATGCAAATAAAAATAAACAACAAATGTTTCTGACGGCAATTAAACGCACCAAAATCATAAAGTTTCATTTTATGCCCTTACGATTAGCTTATATAATCTATTCTGATAACTATTAAGCCAACACAGGTAAAAATAGAGAAGCATTTTTCTTTGGAAAGGTTTAGAACTCTTTCACCCAGAAATAAATGGCAAGCAAGTCTTTATAATCAGTAAATATATTTGACTATGTATTTTAAGAAACATACTTTTCTCAATAATTGCATGCCATTAAACACTCATAAAATTGAAGAAAGAAAAAGCATAAAATTCTATCTCAGCTAAAAATTAAATACAGTCAAGTTGATTTTTTTAATTTACCAAAATGCATTTATTCATAAAATAACATTTGTATTAGACTCAAAAGTTTATAAAATACCTTGATTTTATTTGACAAAATTCTCTCAACAAATACATGAGAAAGTATCAGTTTTCTTAAATTACGGATGAAAAAACTAGTTTCTGAGATATAATTTGCTCAAAGTAAAGCAACCAGTAAATGGTACAGGTAAGCATGAAACCAAAACCGGTAGCTATCACCTGTTTTCTTCCTACCCATCACATTAAATGTTCTAAGCACAGGCTACAAGAAATAGTGCAGTTTTTAATGTTAAAGGTAAAAAAAAAATGAAAATGTACTAATCTCAGAATTTAAAGAATACTATTATAAAATATTAAAAGAGGCAAAATAATAAATTCTACTTAGAATATAGCTATTACACAAAGAAGACTAAGAAAAAAGTATTTGATGCCATTTAATAATGAGCTGAAAAGTAGGAAAATTACATTTATGTCTTGGAATTATAAATATATATGTGTGATTAGACTTTATATTCAAGGACGTTGAGTTTTGGGGAATGGAGTTTTTCTATTTAGTCATCTGTTTAGTCTATATATAGTAAAGGATGTTCAGAGTGTATATTTAACTTTTAAGAAGAGAAGAATGCTGATTACCTCAGTCTCTCTTAATGTTACCAGCATGGGCCAAGTAGCCTACTAGAATAGTAAAACTGAGCCAATATAGTATGTCTGAAGTTGCAATACTGTCTGATGCTTACCTTGCTCATTATTGCTATTTTATTCATCCACTTGGGACCAGACACTTTACTGAGTGCTCTCTCTCTAGAGTGGATATCAGGAAATGTCCTATTTTTTTTACATAAACTAACTTATTCTGCAAGCAAATAATATTTAGGTATTAGTTGGTGATCTAATCCAATAATAAGGATTCTTTTCAAAACTTCACTTATTTGGGTTACCAACTTCTTAGTCTTTGTGGAGTGCCATTTCTATGATTATCTACTTGTCATTTTCTTACATACATTACAATAAAGATATTAATTAATTTTTAATATGTCTGCCCATGTACTACCTTAAATCATTTTACTTGCAATCAAAGGAATACACACCACATGTTGGAAATCACTAGAGTTATGTAAAAACAAACAAATAAACAAAAACAGCAGATCCGCTTGAAGCTGGAGTTAAACCATTTCATGTTTCGTTTGGAAAGCCATTACTCACAGAGCAATTACTGCCCTGCAGTAGCAAGACTTTGACAGAGATGTCTTATCTAGTCTTTCAGTATTCAGTACCAATATGTAATAATAAAAACAAGGTGGATTATTCCTTGTTACATGTGACAGGCATGATGAAATAAGAATTATCATAGCTATTTACTACTTTTAAAAGAAGATATGTGATAAGAAATGAAACCGCTTGATTTGATACTTTAGAAACGTTGATCAACAGTATGTACCTCATAAACAACAACAGTATGTACCTGTCCATTGGAAGCCTGAAATAAGCCTTCCCAAATGCATTTACTTTAATGTTTCTTGTAAAAATACAATATTTTTATCCTTTCACTGTGTGCAAAATTTCACAGTATTTTTTAGAAAGTGATCCTGTAGTCTACTGGGCTTTGGGATGGAAATCATTTTATTCTTGCTTTTTCTGAAGTTGGTGCACATAAACAATAGGAGTCGAGAAAGTGCTAGTCCATGAATGGATTTGCAATGTCTCTTTAAATAAGATGGTATCATGATCCAACTTTCAGAGAAAACACAAAGTTATCTTATTGAAAATATGGTGAATAACAAAAGCAATGTTTAGCTAATTTGTATATTTTCAGGAAGAAAGCCAAAAGCAGTGAACAGATTTAAAATATATGAGAATATAGCTTGTAAAAAATACCTACTAGCCTAATAACTACATATTTTTAAAGCATTAATTTCTATATATTTATTTATTTGTTCAAAAAATATTAACTGAACACCACATGTTAGGTAATGGTCTAGATTTTGAGGATAGAGCAGGGAACAACAAATCAGAAAAAAAAAATCATATTCCTGTGGAGATTGCATTGCAGTGTGTGGACACATACAATAAACTAACTGCAGTTGACCTTTGAACAACACTGGTTTGAACTGCGTGGGTCCACTTTTATGATGATTTTTTTCAATAAATACTATGGGCCCTCCTGGTTGGGGTTCCACAACTACAACCAAAAGTGGATCAAAAATACAGTATTAGGGAATGCAAAACTTATGTATGTGGAGGGCCACTTTCTGTACCCATAGGTTACACAGGGGGGACTTCAGGTATGCGCACATTTTAGTGTACACAGAGGTCCTAGAACCAATCCCCCAAGGATATTAAGGGACAACTATAAATACAAATAAAACGGGAAAGATATAGGTGCGGGGATGAGGTAAGCATTGTATTATTTAAAAGGATGGTCAGGGAAGGCTTCACTAAGAAGACTGTTAAACAAAGATTTTAAGTGAGTGAGCCTTGAATATCTGCAGAAATGACATTCCTGGGATTGGAAATAGCACACGCAAATTTCCTGAGGTAGGAATGTACCAGGCATATTTGAAGAACAATAAGAAATCTAGAACAACTGCAACAAAATCAGCAGTGGAGGAAATAGTGGAAGATGAAGTCATGGGGGAGAAAGATCTCGTAGACCTCATTGAATATCATAAGGGTTTCACTTTTACTCTGAGTGTGGTGGGAAATCTGGAGAGTTTTGAGCAGAAGAGAGAAATAATCTGGTATCGTTTTGTCAGTATCATTCTGGCTACTGCATTGAGATGGATGTTGGAAAAGGGTATTAACAGGAAAGCCAGTCGGAAGGCTATTTCAGTACCCTTGATGAGAGCCTGCTAGGTTATTGAAGGCTATTTTAGTGCCTTGATGAGTAGCCAGTGCCTATAGTGCCAGCTAAGGTGAAGGCAGGACTGGGAGGCTGAAGCAGGAGGATCACTTGAGCCAAGGAGTTGAGTCCAGCCTGGGCAACAGGTAATAATCTTGTTGAGAGACCCTTTGATTTGGACCAGGATAGTTGCAATGAAGTGGTCAGACTGTGAATATATCTTTAAAGTAAAGCCAAAAGGATTTACTAACTAATTAAATGTAAAGTAGAAAAATGACAAAAATTAAGTATAACTCCAAGGTTTTTGGCCTAAGGAATTAAAGTTGTCATTGACTGAAATGGCAATGGTTGTGAGAGAAACACATTTGTGCGAGAAGATGAGGTTAGCTTTTGACAAGCTAAATTTAAGACATCTATTGGATGTCTAAGTGCGGATATTCAGTCACCAATTAGATGTAGGAATCTGGAGCCCAGGGGAAGGTCCTTGCTAGTGGATGATATAAACTTGGTGCTTATCAATTTTATTTATAGATGATATTTAAAGTCATGAACCTGGACTAGATCATCAAGGGCCCAGATATTCAGGAATACGAAAAGGAATCAGAAAAGAAGACAAAATAAAAAGGCCAGTAGGGAAGGGAGGAAACTCTCCTTCCCATGAGTTGAAATAGAGTCAAACTGCTTGAAATTAAAAAAGGATGTGTTACCTTGGTAGACAAATTCAAAATGTATTTCAAGAAGCAAGTAAATAATTGTTCAAATGCTACTGATGAGAAGTGAAGGCTAAAAATTAAACACTGGGTTTAGCAATGTGGGGACATTTCGAGGAGTGTTGAACTTGAAAATCCAAATGAAGTGGGTTTAAGAGAAAATAGAAAGAGAGAAAGTATGGCACACATAGATAATCCTTTTAATGAGCTAACCTTTAAAAAAAAGAAGCAGAGAAATGGAGTGGTAGCAGGAGGAGATAGAGAGGTTTGTTTATTTTCTTGGTTTTTAATGGGAGAAATAATGGCATGTCGGTATACTGATGTGAACAAATGAGTAGAAAGGAAGAAGGGATGATGAAATTAAACTTTAGTAATAGGAAGACAAAAAGGATTTTGCTACAAATGCTAATAAAGTGAGTAAATGTGGTAGGGAAGCTTGATGATTTCTCTTGTGATTGCTTCAAACTTCTCAGTGAAATAAAGGCATTGATTGGGAAGGGGAGGTTCATGTTCTGAAAAGAAATGATAGGCTGGGCGCAGTGGCTCACATCTGTAATCCTAGCACTTCAGGAGGCCGGGAGTTCGAGACCAGTCTCAGCAATATAGCAAGACCCCGTCCGTACAAAAAAAAAGAAAAATTAGCCAGGCATAGTGGTACAAGCCTGTAGTTCCAGCTACTTGGGAGGCTAAGGCAGGAGGATTGCTTGAGCCTAGGAGCTTGAGATTGCAATGAGCTAAGATGACACCACTGCACTCTAGTCCAGGTGACAGAGTGAGATTCTGTCTAAAAAAAAAAAAAAAAAAGATGATAAAGTTGTAAATAGGAGTGTGGGAGAGGCAATGAATTGAGGCAATGAGGAGTGTATACCAGACACCAATAAGAGCCTATATAAAGATTTTAGAGAGAAATTTAAATGCAGCAAGACTGTACCACTTGAATGTTTCTCTCCAGCCATGTTCAGCTGCAAGGGTGTAGGCACTGACGAGAGAAGAGTTAGATTTGATGATATTGTGTTTCAAAGTAAGCGTGAAGACATAAGGCAGAGGCTAGGATGTTGAGAGTGTATACAGGGAGTGATTATGATCGATCAAGGAATTTAAAATGGATATGGAGAGAAATGAAAACAAAAGGTGGCGAAGGTTAGTGAATTTTTATGAGTGGATTCAAGTTTTCCACAGAAATGTAGGATTAATGGAATTGAGCGAAAGAAGTAACTTGAAATAGAGTCAGACTGCTTGAAATTAACATTATGGATGAGTTGTGTTAAAGTCCTCGAAGTGTCACCAGCAGTATGTTAAAAAAGCAAAACCAGGCTTATTAGAATTCACTGCAGTGAGGATGAACACCACCGTGACAAACACTTAGCCATGTTTCAAAAGGAGAAAATTAAGAGAGGATATTTATAGTGGTGGGGTTCTGGCCCCAAATTTTAAAGTGCTTTATTTTTAAAGTCTGAGAGGTATGAACTTAGCAAAATTTGTGACACATTTGTTTAGGATTGGTAGACAAAGCAAAGGAAGATCTTGAAGCAAGACTAAATAAGTAAGTGTTGTTTTAGAGAACTTTTTGCCCAGGGTAACTGACTTAAATAAAGGCCTCCAATAAATTGATTTGTAGGAAATTTCTGAAGCAGACAATAAACTTATTTATTGGTTTATAGTTTTAGTCTTATCTTTCCTGGGCAAAGATTTCCTGAAACAAGTCAATAATGCTGGCACACACACACATGGTCTCAGATGCTAGCCCTAATAGCTATGCCATCTTAAGTGAGCTGATTGCAGTTCTAAATTACAGTTGTTATTGTACCAAGAACAAGCATTATTGACAATAGGAGTGAGTAGTGGACAAAGAATAAGGCTTGGATCATTGGAGAAGTGGATTCAAGGAACCAAATGAATATTGAGGTGAGAAAGAACTAAGTCAGGAATAATATTCACAGGGAGTTACAATAAGCCAGGAGTTATAATTATCAGGGAAGGAAGAAATGGCTGGGGATCAATAGATAATACTGCAATAAGGGATACAGAGGGGTGTATGGTATGATAACATGAAATTCAAAACTGGAAACTTGAAAGGAGGGAGGATAAATGTCCTGAAAAAGACACTGAAGAGCAAGAGGGACTCCTACAGGCACTTCTAGGTCACAAGGCAGTAGAGGTATATAGGAAAGCAGTTTCTAAGCCCTTTACTTCAACGACAGCCAAGCAAATTCCTACAGGCAGCTAAGCAAGACAGAGCCCTAGACCAAACAACTGAAATAGGATCCACAATCAGAACACGAATAGTAGGAGTACGAAGTCAGGAGGATGATGGAAAAGCCCAAGTGTCCGAACTGAGACCAAAGGGTGGAGATGATCAAAATCAGTAAGAAGATAGTAGTTAGGCTGAAGATATAGTGAAAGTTTGGAAATATTTTATTTTGATTCTCTTTTCCCAATGTGGATTTTTTAAAATATATTATTTTTTTCCTAAGGCTTTAGAAATGATTTAAAGAGAAAGGTTAAAAATTCTTGAATTTATATGATAATAATCAGAGCTAACTATGATTACGAAGTAAAAGCTCATGCATCGTAAAAATAACTCAAGATGTCAGTGAACAATTTGCCTATAGGTGAAACTGTGTCTTTTTACTTAAATGTTTCATGTGATTAAGCAGAGGATGTGCTATCCATTTCCACTGAGATCTACTAAGCTGTTATTTGCCAAATGGAAAAGCATTTAGAGCCAATGATTAATAACTGTGATGTGTGGTGGACGATGATGGATTCTCATAGCCATTATTATCTTTATGAATGCTTAATACAAATAAAACATCTAAAGGTTTTTCCCCTTTCCTTCATCACCAAGTTTCCCCACTCTGATTTTTTGAACCAAAGAGTATGATCCAAAAAGAGAATCTTTTATCTTCTCAAATGTTTGTGAGCAAACCTACTTGTCTCTCATCCCAAAAAAATTGCATATGAAATCAATTTTAGTAATACATACTTGATAATCTTATAATTGTAAAGAGTGCTAAAAACACTGATTGATAAATTTGCAGTGTAATAATACACAATAAACTAACACCCTTTCATGATAAAAATGCTCAGCAAACTAGGAATAGAGGGGAACTTCCTGAACTTGATAAAAAAAAAAAATCTACTAAAACCTCAGCTAACATTATACTTAATGGTGAAAAGCTATAAGCTTTTCTACTAAAATAAGGAACAAGGCAAGGATGCTCCCTCTCAACAGTCATTTTCAACATCATACTAAAAATCTTAGCTAATAAATAAGACAAGAAAATAAAATAAAATGTCTATAAAATGGAAAGAAATAAATAAAATTGTCTTTGTTTACAGCTTATACTGTTGTCTATAATGAAATAAAAAGCCCCAAAGAATCAATGAAAAAACTTCTGGAACTAATAAGTGATTATAGTGAGGGTGCAGACACAAGAATACTATGTAAAAGTTAATTTCTTCCCTATACACCAGCAAGGGACAATTGGAATTTGAAATTGAAAACACAATACCATTTATATTAACACCAAAAATAAGTTAATAAATATTTAGGCATAAATCTAATGACAATATAAAATATCTATATAAGTAAAACTATAAAACTCTGATATAAATAAATCAAGGAAAACCTAAATAAATGGAGAGATAGTTCATGTTCATGGATAAGAAGACTCAATATTGTTAAGATGTCCATTTTTCCCAACTCGATTCAATGCAATCCCAATCAAAATTCTAGCAAGTTATTTTGTCCATATTGACAAACTAATTCTAAAGTTTATATGAATAGTCAAGAGACTCACACCAGCCAACAACTGAAGAAGACCAAAGTTAGAGAATTGACACTAGCCAACTTCAAGACATCCTGTAAACCAATAGTAATTAAGTAAGGTAATGATAAGAAAAATGACAAATAGATCAAAGGAACACAATAGAAAGCCCAAAAACAGATGTACACAAATATACCTAACTAATCTTTTTCAAAAAGGCAAAGACAATTCAATGGAGAAATTAGAGTCTTTTCAACAAATGGTACTAGAACAACTGGATATCCACGTTCAAAAAAAAGATGAATCTAGACATGGACATCACCTCCTTCACAAAAATTAACCCAAATGGATCATAGAACTAAATGTAAAATGCAAAGCTATAAAACTTTTAGAAGATAACATGAAAGAAAATCTAGATGATCTTGAGTTTGGCTATGATTTTTGAGATACAACACTAATGGGATGATCCATGAAAAAAAATAGATAAGTTGGGCTTCATTAAAATCAAAATCTTCTGCTCTGCAAAAGACACTGTCAAGAGAATGAGAAGGCAAGCCACAGACTGGTAGAAAATATTTGCAGGAGACATTTCTGACAAAAGACTGTTATTCAAAATATACAAAGAACTCTCAAAACTCAAAAATAAGAAAGTGAACAACCCAATTATAAAAGGGGCAAAAGAACTGAGGAGAAATCTCACCAAAATAAGATATACCTAAGGCAAATAAACATTTGTAAAAAGATGCTCAATATCACATGGCATCAGGAAAATGCAAATTTTTCTGTTAAAACAACATTGAGATACCACTACACACCTATAAGAATGGCCAAAATCCAGAACACTGACAAAACTAAGTGCTGGTGAGGATGTGGAGCAATAGGAACTCTCATCCATTGCTGTGAGGATGAAAATGATGCAGCCACTTCGGAAGACGGTTTAGCAGCTTCTTACAAAACCAAACATACTCTTGCCAGCAATTGTGCTCCTTGTTATTTACCCAAATGAACTGAATACTTATGTCCGCACACAAAAAAAACCTGCATACGGACCTTTAGAGTAATATTTACATTGCAAAAGCAGAAGCAACCAAGATGTTTTAATAGGTGAATGGATAAACTGTGCTACATCCAGACAATGGAATATTATCCAGCAATATGAAGTAAGAAGTTGTCAATCCACAAAAAGACATGGAGAAAAATTAAGTGCGTGTTACAATGTGAAAGAAGCTAATTTGAAAAGGCTACCTACTGCTTAATTCCTACTATATGCCATTCTGGAAAAGGGAAAACTCTGGAAACAGTAAAAAAATAAAATAAAAAATAAATCAGTGGTTGCTAGGATTTAGTGGGGAGGGAAGGATGAATAAGTGGAGAAAAGGGGATTTTGGGGGTAGTGCAACTACTCTGTATGATACTGTATTGGTGGATACACATCACTATACATTTTTCATAACTCACAGAAGGCACAACACCAATAGTGAACACTAACGTAAACTATGGTTGGTTCATGAGTTGTAGCAAATGCACCACTCTGGTTCGTGGTGTTGATGGTGGGGAGGCAGTGAATGTGTGGGAATTGGGCTTATAGAGGGATTCTCTTTAGTGCCCACTCAATTTTTCTGTCAATCTAAAACTTATCAAAAATAACACACACACACACACACACACACACACACTTTAAAAGTTAAGAAAAAATTCTTTTGAAATAAACACACACATATATTTTAAAAGCTAAGAGAGGCGTGCGCGGTGACTCACACCTATAATCCTATCACTCTGGGAGGCTGAGGCGGGAGGATCATTTGAGCTCAGGAGTTCAAGACCAGCCTGAGCAAGAGCGAGACCCCGTCTCTACTAAAAAAATAGAAAGAAATTAGCTGGACAACTAAAAATATGTAGAAAAAATTAGCCGGGCGTGGTGGCACATGCCCATAGTCCCAGCTACTCGGGAAGCTGAGGCAGTAGGATTGCTTGAGCCCAGGAGTCTGAGGTTGCTGTGAGCTTGGCTGATGCCATGGCACTCTACCCAGGGCAACAGACTGAGATTCTGTCTCAAAACAAAACAAAAAACTAAGAGAAAGTCTTTTGAAATATAAAAAACAGTATATAATAAAAAAAACAAGGAAAATCCCACAAATTGTAACATGAGGATTACATACTCCAGAATTTCTTCTGTTTAATGGGTAAGAAGCATGGAGAAGTATTTATCCACCTGCAAGGGAGGGCCCTTCTGTTGCTAGCCACACAGGAAGCCAATTACTGAGACAACGAGGATTGTCAAGGAAGAAAGGAGATTTATTGCTGCAGAGGAAGTCAACCAGAAGGTAGGAAGGCTACCTCAGATCCACCTACCCAACTGAGGGGGTCAGGGATTTTTCTAGAAGTGAAATTAATAATGCAGGAAGTCGGTGTACATCATTATATGTTTGGGGTGGAGTGCAGGGCACGCAAGCACAGTGAGAAATCATATTGGCACATACACTGCATGATCAAAAAATGGTGGATAAGCCCCTCCCTCCCAGGACAGAGATGTTAGTAGTGTAATGATCTGGGGTTGATATGAGTCATCCTTCCCATCTTGTGCATGCAGGTTGTGGGGAGTAGGTTGCTCAGTGGGTCCTCGGGCAAGATTTGTGGTGAAACACCGCCTATCTCTACTTCTCTGAACAATCTTGTGATTATCTCGTGACTGCAAGGAGGGTTCACCATTTCTGAAAAACAACTCAAAAGGGATAGGATCAATGAAACAGAAAATTACAAAGTTCTGGTCAGCAAATCCGACTGGCCTGGGAATTTGAAACAAGAGAACTGCGAACAGGCATTTTTATTCAGGGAGTCGGTTACAGAAGGGGTTAATGGAAATTAGAAGTAGCTTCAATGCTGAAGGAAGTACGGTAAATAGTACAAGGCAAAATTTAGAAGTGACACTACAATACGAAGTTACATAATGAAGATTAGAACTTTCAATTACTGCCCATCCTTCCCCGCCACTTTAATTTGTTTTTCTATTTCTTTTTATCTTCCTAATAGTGACTGTCTTTTTGTGCCTTTTTGTAAATATGAGGAAATTGATACATTTATCATTATACACTTAGTGTAAGATTTTAACCCACCTTTCTTGATTAATACATCAAGAGTAAGAAATATCAATATAAAAAAATTGGAAACAACCCAAATATCCATTTAACAGTAAAATAGAGAAAAATGTGATATCATCATAAATTAGAATTGTGTACAACTATGAAAGGTACAATACATTGCTACAGTCTACAAATAACTAGCAATTGGGAAAACCACCACAATAAGGATATCTATAACCAAGGTATCCATAGTCATCAGACTGGCCAAAGTCAACAAAGAAAAGGAACTCCTACAAGCCATGAGGCAAAAACATCAAGTAATTTACAAAGGAAAACCTATCAGACTAACAGCAGGCTTCTCAATAGAAATCTTACAAGCCAGGAAGGAATGGGACCCTACCTTTAGTATCCTCAAATTTCCAGCCAATATTTTGTTTCCTGCAAAACTAAGTTTCATAAATGAAAGAGAAATAAAGTCTTTCCCCAGACAAGCAGACACTAAGGGAATTTGTCACCACTAGACCTGCCCTACAAGAAATGCTTAAAAGTTTTCTATACATGGAACAGAATATGCCAATATGACAGTTTCTAAAGCCATTGAAAAGAGAATATTGAAACCAACCAAGAAACACTCAACATCTCAATGCTTGAATTACAACGTCAACCCTGACACTCACTGACATATTGTTAGCATCTAAATTATCTTTAATAGTAAGGAATGTGCTAACCTTTCATCCCAATATGTTCTAAGGATCCATGAGTACCTAGTAAATACAATGCTTTCAAGAACATTTTTTTCCACAGACTATCACATGGCATTCTTTATAAATGTTCACTTGGTATCCTTGAAAATTAGTTTCTTAGCAAGATTTCAGCTTTACTTTTACCACATAGTTTTTGAAAAATGAAACTTTTTAGGAGAGGAGTTATAGGATCACTGACTCATAAGCAGCCATTATGAAGGAAACACAGAGAAAAAACTCAGCCTCAAAAAACTTTTTTTGCTTACAGTAAGTGATATTCTTTTTTTGCTTACAGTAAGTGATATTCTTTCTCAGATTTTAAGGAGCTCTGAGAAAGAAATCAATGATTGTTTAGCCTCTTAAATAGACCGTTAGTTTCTAAAGCACTTCTGATTTTTTTTAAATCATTCTTCTACATTTATGTCTGAGAGTGATGTTCCTTCTTATTCTGTGTATGTCACTACTGAATGAGGTCCAACTTAATGGTATAGAAAACCCAGAAGGAAAACTGACAATTAAAAATCCCAATAAGACAATCTTTGATAGCAACGCTTTTCTCTTTTCTAACCACTTTATTTTCAATTTGCCAACAGTCCTGAGCTATACTAAGCTTCATTTAGTTTGTAAAATACTTCCTTTTTTAAAATAGAAAGTCACTAATACTTCGATTGATTGTAAAATTCAAAAGTGCTCCATATTTTCTAATGAAAGTTAAAGTGTAAATATATTTTCAAAATTTACCTGTTTTCTCCTATGAAATAATTGATGCCTTTCCAGGGAATGTGCATTCTAATCCAAAGTGCCTGCGGTTTGCCTCACTCACTCTCGCTGGGATAGTTCTGTCCTAAAATGTAGTGAGCTCTGCTTCAGTAATCTCCACTCTTCAAAGTAAGTGAAAAGTTTTGGTTTAACAGGCAAGGATTTTGCCACCCATCATCTATTTGTTTTAATTGGATTTGTGAAATGAAATTCCTCCATAGTCTAATGAGAATAATATGCTAAAAACCTCATTTAACTCCATCTCATGTAGACAGGCTTCACCAGACAACAACGTAAAAACCCTGCTACTCTTCAGCACTCTCGGCCTTCTGTTATAATTTGTGCTATGCATGGCAGCAGCACACCCAGTGTGCATATGCTTTTCACTTTGGGTTATATTGCAAAGGAAATATAGGGCCCACGCTCCCCTTATTTTATCAATACAATTTATGTTTGAGCTGACTATTCCAGAGTATAAAACTACAAAATTGACATAACTCATAAATGTTTTCAATCTTTAAATTCAGAATGAATAATTTTAGGTAGTTTACCATATTAGAAATTTGTAATGTCAGGCAATACATTTTTACTAGCAAAAATGTTTCTGGGGTGACAGGACATGTTGTTTATTGCCATAAAGGCCTATATCTAGTAGTTATTGTCACGAAAATATGCAATGGCATAATCATATATATTGTATGTCTTTCACACTGTGTTTTGTGATCAATATATGATAGATAAGCTCTGGTTTATATGGAATTCTCTAATTATCAATTTTAAGACTATTTTAGCAAATTTAAAGCATTCATTTCTGCAACATTACTAAAATTAAAGAATAAGTAAATTTGTGCCTGTCTGTTAGAAATTGTTTTAGTGGCCACATTTAATCACTGGTGGAAATTATCCATTAATGAGTCCTGAACAAACTTTCTCAAAATAATTACTTTGAAATTACTATCCTAAAGGAGGAAAGCACAAACATGAACAATGTCTAGTAGTCACTGTCCCAAGTCTGTTGGGAGATATAGATGTGTAAAGCAAAGATTCACAATACAATATAGCACATACAAAGTGTTGTTGAAATAGGAAATCAGGGATTGTTTTCCTGCAGGAGATTCTAGATGGATCCTACTGTATAGAGGGTAACTGTTCAGTCACAAATGAAAAAGGGTACATCATGAAGGAAGTAAAAACATGTCATCATTGAGTGATATGCATGGACCATCTTAGCGTATGTCTTATGATATGACAGCAATTTGAGGAAGTCTTCTGGCAATAGAAACAATCTTTCCAGATTATTGAAACCAGGAGTGTAAAATTGTGAAATTTGAAGGTGATAAAATTATAGTATCAATGATTTTTTTGGCACAGAGTTAACAGGCAGATGTTGACAATCAATAAATATTTATTGAATAAATAAACATTTTACATGTATTTTCCACATAAAATAGATCATTTAATATTCTCAACCAGCCTACAAAAGGCAAAGCAGGAATTATGACCTCCTATTTCAGATAATGAAATTTAAGCTGAGATACTTTAAAAGAATCAACCAGGGACACCCATGTAGTAAGTGACTGGGTAGGGACTCAAACAGTTCTTCATTTCAAAAGTAGCCACTTTGTTTCACACAATACCTCTTCTGCCTATATCTCTCAAATTTCTAGATGTCCGGAGAACAAGAAAATGTGTTTATGACAAAGATAAGTGAGAAGTGGAAACCCTACTTTTCTCTGAAATTCATTGCACAATCAAGGATGGCATTGTGAGTAGATACAGTGTGAAAGAGTATATGAGTGTAATTCAAGATCAGAACAGGCCCCTGTAACTGGCCATGAAAAACCTGTTACTTCCCTCTAAGCAAAGAGGGCTTGAGTCAGAAAACAATGACTGTTACACCGAGGAAGTGAATCCTTGAACATTTTCTTAGTCTTCCTCCAGTGTGCAAATTCACTTAACAGGATCAGAAAGCCTGGCAGTGGCGGAAGCAGGTTTGTGAGGTGTAATGAATGGGTCTCAGTGATGTTGGACTATGGACAAGCGTTGAGAGGGCCACCTTGTGGCCAAGATTGGAGGAGGACAGTATAGCAGGGAAACACTGCATGTGGCCAGGAAATCATCAGGAACAAGTGCAGAAGGGAAGGCTGAAGGTGGGTTGGAAAATAAAAACAAAGTCAGCTGGAGAAAGTTGTTATTTTACTTATTCCCAGTCATACTTAAGGCATGAAAGAGAAGTGTAGACAGTAGACTATTAAATTTTGTGATATTTCCCTCAGATTCTCAGACTGTTCTGGAGTTTTAAAGAAGCCACAAATCCATTACGCTTCATAGGGAAGATATGATATAGTGGGGTAATACCTGAAATCATGCAATTACTTGTGAAATCTCCCCAGTGTCATGGCCACAGTTTCTCAAGTCAGACCAGAACTAAAGTTAGCAAGAGTAAAGCGATCAATTGCTTTGCTGGTAAATTCCCTTTTAAAATAAATTTGAAATATTATATTAAAAATAAGATTATCATAAGTGACTAAAAGAGAGTCAAGAGCAGGTTGTATTCAGGAACAACTACTGAGGACTGCTTTCAAAGCTGGTAGGTTCTAGAAAGGTTTAACTTTATGATGAAGCTGAAATTGCTCTTTGACAGCTCTCAATGTCACTTACTCTATTGAGATTTCAGGCTAAACTGGGCAGCCGTTCAAGGGCTTTGCCTTACTATGAAAAAGTGAAATGTTTTCATTCATGTATTCATTCATTTATGAAACAAATATATTTATTGATTGTTTACTAAGTAACCGATAACACCAGAGGTACTGGGAATATGAAGAAAAATGAAACAGTTCAATAAGTTCACAGTCTAGTGAGAAAACAAGCACATAAACAATCATTAAACTGTACAGTAGGTATGATAATGGAATCTCCACTAATCTTTAAATGCGTAGGACATTAAAGAGCACAGACAGGAGCTTCTAATTCAGCACGATTGGTCAGGGCAGGCTTCCCCGAGGACAATATGCTGAAATTGAGCCTTATAAAATGAATAAACATTTCTCCAACAGAGAGGAGGGAGAGAGAGGCTTCCCTTAGACAGATGCCATATGAAAGGAGTAAATTTTTCCAGCAGTGACAATGTTATTCACCATCAAAGTTTGCCACTTGTTAAGTAAGAGGCGCCTGAACTTGCAAAAGGCTAACCATGGCCCACAATTCCAACTGTTGCTTTGAGAACAAGATGCAAACAAGAAAATGGAAAATATAAGGATCTACACAAAGCTTTCAAGAATTGTTTTGACTTTAAGCTTACTTAAAATAGATATCACCACAGAAATGACTTTGAAGTTATGTGGCCGAAGGTAATCTCAGTTAAATAGTCATTATGTTTATTTGTTTTGTTTAAGTGCGGTACATCTAGGAAACTCATACCTAAAATAATTTAATCTTCCAAGGAAATTTGACAGTAGAAAAAATTATGAAAGATTATCCAATTATTACATCCCATTGGATGAATGCATCCAATGAGTATTTTTTGTTATGTATACATATACACTTTACACTTCCCTTTGCAGTGACTAGCCCTCTGGAATAAATGGGATAGTGTGGCAGAATGCCCAGAAGCAGAAGCTAACAAGTGCTTTAAAAAATATGTAACACTCCTCATCACCACTTCATCTCCTGCCACTGCTATTCGACATTGCACATTTGAACCCGGATATGTTATACACCACACATTTGCCCTGCACGTGCCCCTCACACCTGTTCATGGCTTCACTCCTGCTGTCACATGTGCCTCTTGCTGAGTAACTGCCCTCTTCCTACTCCCTGGGTAACTTACTGTAAATTGTAGTCAGTCTTACTTTCTGCTCTTGTGTATGTGGTAGTGTTTCTCACTGTCACTAGTTTATAAAAACAGTTTGGGGCTTGAAGTGTTGAAGTTATTGTATTTGTTAATTATTTTTATTAAAGCTGCCAACTCCAATTGTGTTGAACATAAACAACTTTTTCCCACTTTAAAAAGAACTTAGAAATATTAATGTACCTTTAAAAACTTAACAACTATCAGAAATCATATACAATTATGGTTTCTCCTTGGGGTTAGTGAGCTCCTATGAAGTGGCAGGACCCTATTAAGAAGGTATCTCCTTGGTAACTTGTGGGGAAATTGGCAACACTTTAATTTTTCCAAGTTATAATGAGATATAAATGTTTTCCTGGCTACAGAACAGCAAACATTGGAGTTTACCCAACAATTTCTTGGCTAGTAATAATATAATATAATTCTGGAGGGCACTAAAAACATTTGAGAGTGTGTGATACTGAAATAAAATGCCTAGGTAGATTAATGTCACAATTATTAGAAAGATGCAAATTGGATCAGTGTAAACAATTACCATAAAACATTGCCCCAACTTACATTTTTTCCACCTTTATTTGCCTTTACAGGATGCTCTGAATTTTCCCCTTTTAAATTATGGCTAGGAAAATCAGGCCCATCAGAAATCCTCAAAAGCCATTGGCTGAAACTAACCAGAAGCCAGAGGGCAAGAGAGCCCATTGATGCAGCTTTTTCATGCAGCCCAAGAGCACAGAGCAGAATAGAGAAGGGGAAAGAAAGGGGATGGGGCTCTGCAGTGAGGATTTCTACTGTCCATTGTAATCAGAAAAACTTAAAATAACATCTGATTAATTTCACACCTGGTTGCATACAAGATATTGTAGCTTCTTTCTGCCTTCCTTTTTTCTTTCTTTCCTCCTTCTTTATTTTTATCTGAAAACTGAGCTTTCCTTAAAAGGGTAATAAAAAAATCTCACTAAAGATACATCAAAGAGCTAAAAGTAGAACTACCATTTGATCCAGCAATCCCATTACTGGGCATCTACCCAAAGAAAAAAAGACATCTGCACTAGAATGTTTATAGCAGCACAATTCACAATTGCAAAGATGTGGAAACAACCCAAGTGCCCATCAATACATGAGTGGATTAATAAAATGTGGTGTATATGTATACCATGGAGTTCTACTCAGCCACAAAAACAATGGCAATCTAGCACCTCTTGTATTATCCTGGATAGAGCTGGAGCCCATTCTACTAAGTGAAGTATCACAAGAATAAAAAAAACAAGCATCACATTTACTCACAATCAAATTGGTATTAACTGATCAACACCTCTGTGCACATGTAGTAGTAACGTTCATCGGGCGTCAGGCAGGTGGGAGGATGGGTATATTCACACCCAGTGGGTGCAGTGTGCACTGTCTGGGGGATGGACACGCTTGAAGCTCTGACTCAAGTGGGGCAAAGGGAATATATGTAACCTAAATATTTGTACCGTCATAATACACTGAAATTAAAAAAAAATAAAAAATGTAAAAAAACAAAAGAATTAAAGATTAAGGAATACTCTCACAGTAAAAAAAAAGATTTTTGTAGTAAGAGTGTATGGTACATCTCATTTGCAAGAGGAGGGTGCAAAAGCATCAGTCTTAAAAGTGCCTTTGATTAACTCATCGGATTAGTATGCTTTAAAATAGCACTTAAGTTTTTCTTTTCTTCCGCTGAGTAATTATAGATTAGAAGTTTAATTTCCACTTGATATAGTATGGCTGTATAGATTGAAATGCCGTTTTGATATATTAGCAGAATATCCATAATAACTTATAAAAATACTAGTCTGAAAGGATATTGTTTGGTAGTAATTCGTAAATCATATCACATTACATCCTGGTCTTTCACAGTTCAATATCCTTACTTGGAAAATGTGCAAAATAGAGCTGCCTTATGCAAATTCCATTTAAACACAAACAGTATTTGACAGTGATGCGAGTATTCATTTTTGATCAAAGAATTTAGTTACCCAAAACCGTTTGCAACAAACCTCATTGAAAATGACATTTGTTCCAGATAACTGCTCTATTTGTTTAATTTATGTTTTTAATCAGATTGTTGTGCAAGTTTCCAGATATGAATATTGATGAAATAAATGTACACGGTAAGTTTCTATATTATTTTTTAAAGTACCCTGTAATCCATTGGATTTGAAATTTGCAACTACTGTCTAGTTTTACTAATCCTTGCAAATTTTAAAAGGGAAAAATGAATAAAATATAACTACATATGACACAAATATCTAGTTGTTACTTTTTGAACATTAATAATTTATAAAACTTGCTGAATAAGGACAAACATTAATACTATTTCCATTTTATATCTCTTCTTGGCTTCTCCTTTTATGTAAATACTAGCAATAAAAATAAGCAGTAATTCATGTTCTATATAATTTATATATAAGTTTTATATGTTACAAATTGATATTATTTTACATACAGCCTGCAGAGATTTTATTGCTAAGGAATGACACAGATTGTAGATACCATATTAAGAAATTAATTTAATTAATCTATACTTTTGCTCTGTTGTCTCTTCTGGATGAGAAAAGTACTTCATTAATAATGAGGGATTTTCTAAATTGTTTTCTAGTTTAAATGCGTTCATGAAAGCAATCTGACTGCATTTATTTAAATTTAAAGTATAAACATACCCTTTAATCAATTCCATTCTAGGAACTTAGTCAACAACAACAACTACCAATACATAAAAGATAAAATTAGAGGATATTTATTATGATATTATGTGTATCAACCAAAAAAATCGAAAATAAGCTATCAAAAAGTCTTTCAGTAAGTGTTTAATAAGTTATGGACTAGGCACTGTATTTCTTCTGAGATGCAGATGGCAAGAGAGAATTAAATGTGAAAAGATTTATAAGGGGAAATACGTGTAGGAGAGAAAATTGGGTGGTAGCATCCTACACTGTCATGCAGTCTAAAGAAAGTTTAGCAATGCCATCAGGGAGTCTTTGAGCCTTCGTGTACATGGAATCTTTGATATGTATATCAATAAGTTCTGAGACAGGGAAGATTTTACAATTCCCCAAGTATCTCCAAGTTTTTCTATCTTTGTCACTGATTCTTTCTACTAGGATTCATTTTTGCATCTACAAACACTGTCCAGGCTTCAAGGTTCAGCTCAAATATTATCCACACGCTTGTTACTTAAGGACTAGTCTGTGAATCAGCAGCATCCCCAGGGTATCACTGGGTATAACAGGCTATCACTAGCATAACTTGTAAGTACAGAAGATCAGTTCTCATCCCAGATCCTGACCTATTGAATCAGATTAACAAGATTCTTAAGTGATTAATAAGCACAATCAAGTTTGAGAAGTACAGTCCGAAACTATAAAAGATTTTTGTATTTCTTCGGTCTAAAATAACCTCTTCCTTGTATTTGAAAATACTGCATATTTATTTTTGTTTTAATGAGTATCTCACCCCTGTAAATCATGATTCTCAAATAACTTGTTTTTAGGTCAAAGTTGATCCTCAAGACTTTTGTGGCACCTGGAGCCTTTCAAAATTTAAGTCTATACTTACAAATCAGGAGAGTTCTCATTTGAAATTCTAATTTAGACTTTTCTAGAAAAATCAGAATGTCTAGAAACATGGACAGAACAGGTGTCTGGGGACAGGCTCGCATTATCCAAGCTTGTGTTTCCAGCGTGCCATGGTCCCTACCAAGTCTGCACACGCCCTTTCCCTCCGGCAGCTTCGCTCATTCATGCTGCCTGCCTGGCCTCTAATGTAACTCACTTGTAACTACTGCCTTCATACAGACTTAGAGTTCCTGCCTAAAGGAAAGGCATGTCTTTGTCTTGTTCAATGTCCTGGTTATAGCAAATATCCAATAATCCTTTTCTAAATCCATGTTACTATGTTATATCAACATGTTTTAAAGGTGAAATGAAACAGCTCCTGGCCACAAGAAATTTATAACCTAGTTGTGACCTTAAAACTATATTTGACACCAAATGCTGGTGAGGATGAAGAAACCCTGACTTGCACATTGCTGGTGGGGATAGAAAATGGTACACTAGCCCACTCTGGAAATATTTGGGCAGTTTCATATAAAACGAAACATGTGCCTACAATATGCTACTGAGTAATTGCCCTGCTGGGCATTTATCGCAGAGGGATAAAAAGTTATGCTCAAAAAAAAGCTGTACAGGAATGTTTATACCCCCAAAGTGGAAACACCCCAAATGTCCTTCAACCAATGAATGGGTGAAAAAACCGTGGTATGT
This sequence comes from Indri indri, assembly GCA_004363605.1. NCBI lineage: Eukaryota > Metazoa > Chordata > Mammalia > Primates > Indriidae > Indri > Indri indri. The sequence continues at coordinate 10,161 of RJWJ010006696.1, read as the reverse complement.
CCACAACATAAAATACCATGCAGAAATAAAAAGGAACAAGGCATTGATACATGCAACGACTTGGATGGCTCTCAAAAGCATTATGTTATGTGAAACAAGCCAGTCATAAAAGGTTATGTACTGTATGGTTCCATGTATATAATATTCTTGAAATAACAAAATTATAGAGATGAACAATAAGGTCAGTGGTTGTGAAGAGTTAGGGATAGAGAGAGTGTGGCTATAAAGGGATAGCACAAAGGACCCTTATGCTGGACCAGTTCTGTATCTTGATTGCGATGATGGTAACATGAACCTGCACATGGGATAAAACTTCATGGAACGACACACACATATAAATGTAAAATTGGTGAAATTTGGATAAGCTCTGTGAATTGGACTAACGTCAATTTCTTGGTTTCATTATTGTATTAATAATTATCATTGGGAGATACTGGATAGAAAGTACACAGGACTGCCCTGTACACCGTTAGCAACTTTCTATGAATCTATAATTACTTAAATATAAAAAAACTTTAAACATTTACAAAAATGTGTGTGGCAGAATTATTTGTAATAGCCTCAAATTGAAACAAACTCAAATGTCTATCAAAAATAGAATTCAATACTTAAATTATAACATTTTCATTAAATAGCAATAAAACAATGCTACATGCAACACAGATGATTTTATCAAATATTATATGGAACAAAAGAATCCACTATACAATGTATTATTCCATTTGTGTAAGGTTAAAAAAATAATAAAAAAGTAATCTATATGCTATGTATCAGCATAGTGGTTATCCTTGAAAAGGTGGAGTCTGGTAAGGGGCACAAAGGTACTGACAATGTTTTATTTCTTGATCTGGGTGCTGTATGCGTGGTATGCTCACTTGCAAAAATTCATTAAGCTGAACACTTGTATGTGTGCTACACTTTAGTAAAATGTATATTTTAAGAAAAATTGTTAAACCATTTGTATGTTTATATCAAGTTACCTGGTGGAAGAATAAGTTAGAACATGATTAAAAAAAATACAAAATAAAAACTTTTTTAAATGCTATGCTTAAAAAAACTACAAGGTATGCAAAAATAAAATGACTATTTTTAAGCCATTTTTTTCCCTAGTTAGGGATAAAACACACGGGGAGTGGAGGGGACTTCTATTTTTTTAATGGTGGCCTGAGAATAAAAAGTTAGAAAAACAGTAGAAATATGTTCATATGCACTTGTGTATCTAGTCTATGACTTATACATGTCCAGTTACAAAATTTATACCAGGCTTTGATACCTTACCGTCAAAGTGACAGTTGTTTCCGAGGAGCCCCACCTGGGTAAAGCTGAGTATGTTTACTTGCACATTTTAACGTTACATGTGATTCGTGTAACTTGAGAAATGCTGAGGCAGCACAGCTTTCTTAGTTGAGGCAAGACAATGGAGTTTAAATATTTACTGTACAATAGCAGGTGATAAAGTTCATATTAGGTAGGAATAGTTTATTTTGTTATTCTTCTCTCAGCCAATGCAATATGATTAGTTTATTATTAGAGTATGCTAAGCCAGACATTTTATAGCTTTAATATCAACACAGATTTATAATGTTGAAAGTAATGTACTGAAGATACTTATGACTGTATTTTCCTGTCTAAAAAACACAAAAGCCTAAAAACTCAAGAGACTTGCCTCTGACTAAAACAGAAAGGTGATTTTAATACGGAATAAATATTAATACTAAATCAATGATAGCCCACATAGGGAGCCTTAGGACTTTTCTCCGAAATGTTACCATGTTTCACCATGATTGTTTCTTGAGCATTCAAACTCATAAGTAAAATATAAAGGAAAAGACTATTAAATTGGTACCTCTTAGCTTCCTGTTAATCCAAAATTTGAGATTCACATTATTGTGCTCTGATATAAGCTGCTGATGAATGAGTTTTTCAGGGCTAGGTCATTGAAAGAGCCCTTCAGCACCAGGTTTCAAGGTGATGTTACTGGAACCAACAACCAGCTCTCTAATTCATGTTCCCTCATTCAACCAAAGTGCAAATCAATGAGCTACACTCTTATTCAGCCAACATTTCTCCATTGTGTTTGTAGGCTACTGTGGAAATGTAGCAAATGCTTTGTTGAAGCAGTGAGCCCACATTTACTATCTTTCTGTCACTTATTAGTCAGTAATAATATATACACAAAAATAAGTTGATATTTCTATGAGAAGGAAATTTAGGATGAAGGAGATAGAGAAACTTGCAAATGACACAAAAAGATAGTGATACAATTGGCTATAAAATAGTCTAAATATCTGGATTCCCAAATAAAGGTGAGTACATGAAATGTCATGGTAAAAGGTCTGCAAAAGATGGCTTGTGGAATTTTGGATGAGCATAGGTTCAACACACCAACAACATAAGATGGCTGTGAAAAAACAGCAATAATCTTTGCACAGTTTCCAAAGTATTAAAGTTGATAGTCATAGTCTACACTGGTTGGATGACATCTAGAGTAGTGAGATTAGTTCTTGGCCCCAGAGAGGGGACCCTGATAAATTATAGCATACCACATTATTGAATATTATAAAGGAACTGAAGCCAAGTAAGAGAACTGTTGAGGTGCCTGCATATGTCTAGGGGAAAAACAGAGAAGATATCCTAGGTATCATACAATATTTGAGAAGCTGTTAAGAGAAAGAAGGATTTGATCAGGCAATACCCCACCCAGTGTGAAGTTACAGGAAGGTAGCTTTTAAGTTGATATAAATTTAAAACTGCTAACCATTAGAGGTGTCAAAAAACTAAATGAGCTACCTTGAAATAGAAAAGGATGACCTACTATTGGATGATGCATCAGCTGTGGTAGGTGTCCCTTGAAAGAAGTTGTTAATGGAGCCAAATGTCACATAAGAAGTTGAGTTATATGACTTCTGAACCTTTCTGATTCAATTCTTCACAGTGTGGCAGCCTCAGAGTGACTCGTTTCTTATACGGCAGCTCAGGGCTTGTCGGGAGAGCATGCTAGCCAACAAGGCAAAAGCTATAATAACCTTTCATGACCTAACCTCAGAAGTAACGCAGCATCATTTTTTCTGTGCCTTATTGGCCAAAGTAGTCATAAGACCACCAGAATGCAAGACAAGGGCACATAAACCCCATCTCTCAATGGAGGAGTTTCATAGAAATTTTGCCATATTTAAAAATTAACATGCTGTTCACTATCATTATTTCCCTACCAATTTTTCATTGCCATGATTATGAGAATGAATGCCAATGAATGACAGAGATCTGTGTTGGGTCTTGAACCTACACAATCCATTCGATTGCTTTTACTGACTAAGTGAGTCTCCTTAGCTGAAAATACTATAGAGTTACACTGGTTTTTAAACAACTGACATCAAAATAATGCATCTGTACTTGATAACAGATGAGAGAGGGCCTAGCGGGGGGATTACAGACAAGCATTACCTGATAGAAAATAAATAAATGGTAGGCATTCTGTTAGTATTTGTGGAAATAGGATCTGTCTGTCAACATTGCCTAAACTGTATTTGAACTTTTTTTTTTTTCAAAATGACCCTGGATTAGAAGACAACTAACCCTTTGTGACTCTTATCCTACCAATTCTACATTTCCAGAACCTTTACTACAAAAAATAAACTAAGTTTACCCTAAGATATAAATCCTAGCCTTCTGCCGTTTCTTGTGTAACAATGGTCACGTCATTTATTTACCTTTATGGTCCTCAGTTTTCTTATCTGTAAGATGAAGCAATTGAACCTAAATAACCTGTGTATTCCCTTCTAACACTGAAAGTTTTTATTAAAGTTTTTTTCTCTCTCAAAAAAATGTGGTTTTATAACTAAATGGTTTCTATAATTACAATCCATACCATTTAGTTAAGCAAAGTGATTGTTGAATGAGTGAATAAATGAGCATTTTCATGTTTTAAAATTCTAATGTTTCATTATATCTTTCCTAACTAAAAATAAAACAATTAATATAGTATGTTTTATGGGACTTGCAAAATAGAAATTTCATGTTAGAAATAAAGTTTGGACTCTAAATGGTACTGTTTAGAATGATTAATATTCAAATTATTTAAAACTTTCAAATGGCATCTGTAGCTGTAAAACAAGTAACACTGAATTGGAGGGAAAATCTCATTGCAAAAGTCATTTCAGTTGTTGTAAGAATAAAGCAATCAATTTTTTTAAAATAAAAGAAAATATAAGTTAATAAATCAGGAGTGGCAGTATACATATAATCTGCTCTTACATCACTGTTCTTCCGTGTGTAACGACATTGATTGGGCTAGCCTTCTTATTTTTCTTTCCTCGATTTCAGTGAAACCACACACCCTGGATTTCTCCCACTCCTCCACCTAATCATTCTCAATAAACTCTGAGGACTTCTGCTTTTCTTTTCAAACTTTAAATGTTTCATTACATCAGAACTTGGTTCTAGGCATTCCTGTTCCCATTCTATATTCTTACCACAGGGTATATTAACCTCCTCCAGGATTTAAATGACATTTATATGCTGACAGTCTCTAAATTTATGTCTTTATGATATAAACCACATTTATGATCCTCAAATGTACATACTTAACTCAATTAGGTACGTTTATTGTATTAACTGTGTCTTTTTATTTTCTGTATTCTGATTCTTTGACATCTGGGGCCTTGCTAAGCATGGAAGGACTGCCCCCAGAGGGTTAGCCAGCTCCTAAAGATAATAAAAAATCCACTTCTGAAAATATCTTTCAAATGCAAACCAATCAATCCCAAGAGTACACCCTCAACCACCTCTTTTATGTGTCTCTTATCCTCTGGGCAGCTATTGCCCTGCCCTAATCATCAGGTACCAGACAACTAGGGACAGCCCAGACACCCCAAAATACACTGAAATTACTCAAATTAGCAAATCTGAAGCCTGCTTACTCTGCCTCACCCATTACTTTCCATGGAAACCATGATAAAGTCTCCCCTGCTCCTGCCTCCTGATGGACCCTGGTACTGCCCTGTGTGGCACTATGTGGCATGCCGTGCCTCCTGTTTCTAGAATTTGTGAGTATAATAAACTTCTTACTTCATGACAGTCGTTTCCCTGTCTGCATGTTTTACTATACCTAATTAAAACACATCCCAGGATACCCTTAAAGTACATGCCCAAGAAAAGGAATGCCCAGGACCAAGGTCTGATTAGAATTTTATAAGCTTCTATAACAAAATATTACCAAAAATCACTTCGGTATCTTACCCACGAAATTTGTTCCTCCTTCAGTGTTTCCTGTTATAGCAAATCATACCACCGTCCACCAAAATTGTTTCTGCCACACACCCAGGGTCACCACTGACATCTCTTTCTTCTCACTTCCCACATCAATCAGTCAAAAACTAGACTATCAATCCACCTTCAAACATACGCATATATGTTTTGGAGATATATTTTTAATGTTTTGAAGGTATATGTATATATATGTGTATGTGTGTGCATATATGTATACATACTTTTTTCTCCATCTCTATCTCTGCTGTCAATACCTTTTCTAAGCCACCACAAACTTTGACCTGGAGTACTTCAGTAGCTTCCTAAATTTCAAATCCATCATTGTTCTAATTAATTTAACATATAGGTGCATGAAGGAGCTTTTTAAAATGTATATCTATGAGTTTTACTTCCATATGTACATGTAAGTGTTGATCAAATAGTTCCACTATTAAAGTGAATATGTGTGGTATTTGTTTTTCCATTCTTGGAATACTTCACTTAGAAGAATGATCTCTAGTTCCTTCCAGGTTGTTACAAAAGGTATTACAAAAGATATTAGTTCCCCAATATTTTTATGCCTGAGTAGTGCTCTATGGTATACATATACCACATTTTATTAATCTGCTCATGTATTGATGGGCACTTGGGTTGATTCCCCATCTTTGTGATTGTGAATTGTGCTGCAATAATCAAGCAGATGGGAGCGGGGGGTGGGCAAATTCACACCTTACAGGTACAATGCACACTATCTGGGTGATGGGCACACTTACAACATTGACTCAAACTGTACAAAAGCAAGACATTTAACCAAAACCTTTGTACCCCTCTAATATTCTAAAGGAAAAAAAAGAAAACAGATATCTAAAGTAGCCTATACTATTAAGCATCTTTCCTTTTACTCTTAGCTTCATTCTAAAATCTTCAACATGCCTCTCCAGGCCTACCAGGATATGGTTTTTACTCAGCTTCTTAGCCTTATCTTTGCACCACTCACTACCTCTGTCCGTCCTTCTGTGCCTGAAAGGATTGTGGACTTATGTTTCAGTTTCTCAACACTCTCTCTCACCACTCTACTCAATGACACCAACATACATTTCAGAGCTTAAATAAGGTCAGTTTCTCAGAGAAGCTGTGCTAGGTTAGGTCCCCTTGTATCTTTAGTATTCTGTATCCTCTTGAGTATTTAGTATAGGTGTTTATACATATTTAGTCTGTCTCTTCAACTAAATTTTCTCTAAGCTTCATGGCATCAAAAGCCATGTGTGTCTGTGTCCTGTGTCTCAGCTAGTGATGCCAATTGTGGAATAAAAGTTTCTATAAGTAATATTCTAGAACTTTTTGGCCTATATGACATATAGGAGCTGAATTGGGTGAGGTTCTCTCTGGTTTTCAACAAAGTTCAGAGGACAGGAAGTCAATAAATAAAAAAAATTCACTGCTTCTGGTGAAAAAGACATTGAAAATAAATGTCGTATTTTTATGAGCACCTATTTGCTTAGTGAAATATGGAGCATCTATATCCTTATTATTCAAAGTGTGCTCCATAAACCAGAAGCACCAGCATCACCTAGAAGTTTGTTAGAAATGCATACTCTTGAGCCAACCCCAGACCTGCTGAATCATAATCTGCCTTTTAACAAGACTCCCAGGTGATTCATAAGCACATGAAGAAACTGAGAAGCCCTGATCCACAGTATCTTCATATTTATGCTATGAATAATTTAAAATTACTTTTATATTTTTCAAAATAATGGACATAATAGAGCACACCACTAGGAAAGAACAAACTGAACAACTGATGGTTGATTTCTATCACCTCCCCATGGATGTTCCTTATAAGGAAATGCACAGGCCATGTTTGGCTACCCTCACAATCAAGGCAAATTTGCGTGACCAAAAAGCAAACAAACAAAAACCTTCAAAGTCAAATCAATGGAGAAAGCAGATGGCAAACAGCCTCACAGTTTATAATTTAGTCTGTAAGCCCATTTTGCATGATGATGTGTAATACAAGCAGCTAGTTGTAGTCTGTCATTTGGTATATACCTGCAAAACAGGCATTTCTGAAAGCCGTTTCATTTCAGTGACTGAGTTGCTGTGTGCAACTGCAGTTATTGAGAGTGATTTCTAATTATTTTGGCTTCCTTCTGGTAAATTACCAGAGAGAAGTCTAATTTACCATATGGTTTGCTGATATGCTAATATTCACAAGCCATCTTCAGAGGCCGTTAATCTACAGTCAGGTGTTCTGTTTGTTCAGGCATATTGGAACAACCACTGATTAATGTCACTGAAGAGAGTGGTTAATTTTATTAGCCACTAAGAATTCTACTGTGAATAATCTTATTTGCTTCAAGTGAACATTTATCCCAGAATATGTACCACAGAGAAGATATTTTAAATGCAGGCTTCCCTTGAAATTCATACCAACACCGGTAATGGAATTCCATAAAAGGCACCAGATTTTGTTCAGAGTCTGAAATCTGAGGTTTGAGGGGTTCTTTTTCCCCACTATGTTTCTACTGATATTTTTATTAAGTGTTGCAGTATTTTCTGTCAGCCTCACCCAAAAAGACATCAATTCCTCTCCCAAAGGGCTTATACTCTAAGCCAGTCTGACAATACAACTCAGACATGTTTCTAATAACCGTTTAGAAGCTCTCTGACAGAATTCTTTTTCCATTTGTCAAGAACTGTACACAGCCATTTTGATCATTGTCACAATTTAGAGAGCAAGTAACAATGAATGTGCTGAGAATCCCCCTCCTGGGCCTAGCGATAGATTGTTTGCAGCTCAAACATTTAATGGAAACAGAAGAGTTTGAATGTAGAATGCATTTTTCCACTTTATCTTGCTCACTCACAAGCATCGTTCACCCCTTGCTCTCCCTTCCTCCCTCTTTGGCATCTGTTTTTCTTTTTCTCAAAAGTAGCAATATAGACAGGCCAAAACAGAATTTAAAAATGTTTTAGGATAGATGGCATTCTAAATGCATGATCTGTTTCTCTAGAAATCTCTTCGCTTTAAAAATTGCAAGCATTTGTTTTCATAATTTTACTACACTGTGAATTGTTTATATTATAAGAAAAGAGAGTACATAATATGGATAGATTTGAGTAATTTTCCAATCCTCGAATATCTAGATTTTTGCCTATATTGCATGTATCTTTTTATTATAATAATTCTCTGAGCTCTTTGAAAATATTCCCAATAATGGAAAGAATTTTGGATATTCGGTATATATCTATTGCTAATATATGTGGTGTCAGTATAAAATACTGGGAATGATTTCAAAACACAAAAATAATTCTTTCCTTCGATATGTCCTACCTGTGCTTATGCATAGATATAACCATTATAAAATGGACCCACTGCATTGGTAGCAGATGTCTAATAAGATACGATCATCGTTAAGAACATATACTTTGGAGTCGCACAGAAATGAGAATGAGTTCTATTCACTTCTTACCACAGTGACTTTGGGCAAATTAATCTCTGGAAACCTGTTTCCCTCCATACTGTGAGGATTAGATCTCCCTTACAAAATTCTTATCGGGATTAAATGAGAAAACATATCTATAAAATTGTTAATGCAGAGCCTGCCTGGCAAAATAAATACTCAATAAAATGTAGCTATTGATATTATTTGTTTAGATACATAAATGACTCTATATTCTCACATTCAAAACAGCTCAGCATGTCTCTCTGAGTGCTTGTTGGTCATTGGATTCAAACAATAGCTCATTTGCTGACAAAAAAAAAAAAAACTTCCTTTTGGAAGCAATGAAACCACCCACAGGTATAATGAGTTTCCTGTGATCCACACAATACCTCTTCATGTTTTAGTTGAAGAATACAATGGGAATATAAAAACAGCTAACAAGAAGTTTTATTGTGCTTTTGTGTATGTACACTTTATTCCTGAAAAATAAAATGACAATAAGTAGAATACCTGGCTTTAAATTTTTTGCAAATTTTTTCTATAAAAATGTGACAGCATATGATTTTTAAAATCAGAAGAAAGGTCAGTAGGCTAAAAGGTCCAAAAATGATAATTTTATAATTATCATATTATTATTGCTCATTGGAAAGGGCTTTGCTGCGAAGGTGATGCCCAAAATACATAGATCTATGCACATGCCTACTAGAAAATAAGCTGTTACGAAACCTTGACAATAGGTGCACTTCCACTTGTTAGAAGTAACAATGTTTGAAGATCTAACTGCAGTTTCCTCTATTTTCATTATCTTTTTATCCACTTCTGAAATGTGTATCCATTTTCCTCTTAGTACTTGCATGTTAGTATTCTTTTTTAAATTAATATACAATGATGGCGAAAGTAGTGTTTTGAAAATAAACAATTATCTTGAGAAAGTAGAACTATGTGAATTACTAATAAGTTTTTTAACCTTCATGTAATACAACTTTATGTTCCTCTTAATCTTAAAATAAAGTCAGACAGATTACAGATGTAGGGATTCTAAAAGATATAACAAATTCGCCAACTCCTATGCGCACATTCCTGTGGCCAAAGACAGTATAAGCATTAAACATTCATACTCACCACCTTCAAAATATACCGTGAAAGCTTGCTCTCCCATTCTGGTAATTGCTGAAAGCTATGAATTAAAAATGTAATTGTGTGTGCTTGTTAAAATATTTGAGTGGTGTTTGCTGCATAAAATGGACCCTTCAGTAGCAATAATTAGATGTGCATACAATTCTCCTGGAAATAATTAGTATTGAGGGAATAAGAGACCAGACCCATAATGTTTATTTTTCCATTTTCTTTCATTATCGAAATAACTTAATTTTACTTCTAACACATTTTTACTTAAAATTCATGTACTTCAAATAATTTCCTTTATATATAGTATATTCTTTAAGGTACAAAATAATGATTACTGATC
>RJWJ010006695.1:0-61240 GCA_004363605.1 Indri indri | reverse complement strand
GTTAGGTCACCAGCAGTGTAGGAGTCCCACCCTGCCAATGTGCTCCCAGTCGGCCTCTGACCTCAGGCGTAGACCCTCCCTCCGCAAGGAGAGGGACAACTCCTGGGTGTGCAAAAGCAGCCCCGTCATTCTGTGTGGCGCACCTGGGAGATGAGGACCAGAGGCTGCAGCATCCCAGCGGTCATGACCCCTTGGGAACAGGTGGCTCCCTCTGGGGCGGCCGCTGGCATCCCCCCCTCCCCCGGATTTCCAGGGCTGCTGTCTCACGTTTGCAGCGACGCGAGTGAGCACATGTGCCTGTCGCGGGCCTGGCCTCCCCCGGCGTGCTCCTCACAGGCCAGGCTGGGGACGCACCTGGGCACGCCCCGGGGGGCTCAGCTGGGGCTCCTGAACGGGAAGGGGTGGGGTGCTGGGGGCAGCCCGGCTGGTTACCTGACCGTGAGGCTGGCCCGGGGGGCTCTTCCTGGCCCTTCCTGCAGGGACGGGGGGCTGGCCTCTGGTGCCGCGCGGCAGCCGCGGTTCTCTCAGGAAATGACGTACCTGACAGTGAGCCGGGGCTGTGCTGCTGCAGCCTGGAGTGGGGCTCGGCTCTCCGGTTTTGGCGTCTCGTTCTGGCATTGACACGGGGAGAGGCCGTGGCATCTGGGGAAGGCGGGAGGGAGGAGGCCGTCTGTGCCGCGGGGCCGGGGCGCCCCCTTCCCAGACCGCGCGCGTGGGAAGGACACAGGCGGGGAGCGAGGCGCGGGACGGCGGCGGCTACGGGAGTTGGGTCCTGGTCTGGTGCCCGAGCAGCTGCTGACAGCTACGGGGCCGTGGGCCTCGGTTTCTCTCCAGGCCTCTGTTTCCCGATCTGTGAAATGCGATTTGGTTAAGTGGCTTCTTAAATCTCATCCTGCTCTAAGACTCCGTGCTTCCGCTGCCGTCCTGAGTCAGGTTTCTGAAGCACACACAGTGCCACGAAGCACGGCCTTTTCTTCAAGGAAATCTCACCCTGAGCTCCGCTCCGGACGACCAGGCAGCAGGGCCAGCGGGTCTGAAGACGAGGGACCAGGCGCCACCACTTGCCTCTGGGGCACATGCGTGGGGCGTAGGAAAGCGTGTCAGAACTCAGGCAAGAAGGGTATTCGAGGAGGGGCTCGCTGGTCGGTCCCTGTTGCTGCTAGGCGAGCTGGAGGTCCCTGGTGTTTGCAGCCAGCTCCTCTGCGAGGCAGCGCGTCCCTGCCACCGCTCCTAACCATCAGAGGCCCCCAGCAAGGTCGCTTGGGCCCTGATGTGTCACAGCCCTCGAGTGTGTTTACGTGGCACCGTCTCCCCATGGTGCGGCTGGTTCCCATAATGGCCACCGTGTTCCACCTGGAGCCACCGCTCTCTCCTCTCAGTCCCATTTCTGAGTCTGGGCTAACGAACGAGCTCTCTCTTTCCTTCTCGATTTCTCCAGCCCCACCCTCGCTCCGTGGCGTGGCTCCTGCCAGCTTCCTCTAGACGCGGCTGTGTGTGTCTGGACCCTGCCTGCCGCCAGCCTCAGGGTCTGATTTTCTCCACGAGGGGCTTCAGCACTTCTGTGAGGGGGTGGCTGCAGACAGGTAGTGAGGTGGGTGGGGGTGGGAAGGCTGCCCGGCATCTCACAGTGGCTGTGCGGTGGCCCGCTGAGGGCTCCTTGGTGCAGCGGTAGGTCAGATGGGCCCGTCCGTCTGAGCAAGGGGACAGGCTCTAATCAAGTCTGTATGTTAGTCGAACTAATCAATAGATATAAGGAAATTGGAGGAATGAATTTTCTTTCTTTCACTTCTGTAAAAAATTGTGTCGATCTAGAAGGTTTTTCAGGCCGGGCGCGGTGGCTCACGCCTGTAATCCTAGCACTCTGGGAGGCCAAGGCGGGCAGATTGTTTGAGCTCAGGAGTTCGAGACCAGCCTGAGCAAGAGCGAGACCCTGTCTCTACTAAAAATAGAAAGAAATTAATTGGACAGCTAAAAATATATAGAAAAAATTAGCCGGGCATGGTGGCGCATGCCTGTAGTCCCAGCTACTCGGGAGGCTGAGGCAGGAGGATCCCTTGAACCCAGGAGTTCGAGTCCAGCCTGGGCAACATAGCAAGACCCAGTCTCTAAAAAAAAAAAAATTGAGCAGAAGGTCAGGGAAATAAAATAAATGAATGAATGAATGAAGCATAGATAAGAACATAGATCTAAATATAAAAATTATTTTCGAGTATGTTATTTAGTTTTGAAATGGTGATATATTCCCACTGTATAAAGTAAAAAATGTCCAAGAGGACAGAATTAAGAGCAAGAGGACAGCTGCCATTTTCAAAATGCTTTCGCTTTCATGAGCTTATTTTTATACTGAGTCTGTGTGTGATCCTGCATGGGAAGAATTGTTTTCTTTTTGAGTTAGGGACATGGAGCTCAGAGAGATTAAGCGATTTGCCTAGGGTCACACAGCAGAGTCGGGAGTGGAACCCAGGGCAACCTGGGCAGGGCCTCTGGATCCAGGCAATGTGGCAAAGCCCGTATTCCTCGTGGCCGACGTCTGCATCTTTCAGAGGCGGTGGTGCAGCAGGGTTGGATTTGGACTTGTATCTGTTTCCTAGGGTTGCTGTAACAAATGACCAAATGACCACTACCTGGGTGGCTTGAATAGCAGAAATCTGTTGTTTCACAATTCAGGAGGCCAGAATCCACAGTCAAGATGTCGGTCAGGTTGGTTCCTTCTCGGGCTCTCGGGGAATCTGTTCCGCTCCTCTCTCTAGCTTCTGGTGGCTCCTGACAATTCGTGGTGTTCCTTGGCTTGTCACTGAGATCTCTGCTTCCATCTTCAGGTGACTTTCTTCCTGTGTGTTTGTGCATGTGTCTCTTCTCTTTATCCTACAAGGACACCAGTCATTGGATTTAGGGCCACCTAAATCCATTGTGAGCCCATCTTAATTTAACTAGTTACACCTGCAAAGGCCCTATTCCCAAATAAGGTCACATTCTGAGGTTCCAGGTAGATGTGATTGTTTTAGGAACACTGTTCACCCTACTAGGGCTCTGGAGCCAGGTGACCTCAGGTCGAATCATGGCTCTGTCACTTGCCAGCTGTGTCTCTGGGAAGAGCGTATGCCTAAACCTGCTCGTCCTCAAAAGTGGGTGGTAGTAGTACCCACTCAACGAGGTAGTTGTGAAGCTTGAACAGAGCAGTGCCTGGCACTGGACCATCCACGCCAGGATCCCAAAGGCAGATTTGGTAGGTGACGGTGGCAGCTGGTGGCCATCAGCGGATCATGAACTGGCAACCACACACCCAAAAAGCCAGCTCGATGCGGTTGCAGTGGACGCTGATGTGTGAATCTTGGAAGGGATTTCCAACGAAGAAAGCATCATTGGTCAGGAGCGCCTTGCTCTTGGGAGAAAATTCTAGACAAGGGATGGCAGCCCAAGGGATGCTGTGTCAAGCCCAGCAGGGCCTGTCTTCTGATCGCTCTAGGAGGCAGGAAGCAGCTCAAAATATAGCAGTGGCCCTGCTGTTTGGCTGCTGGGGACGAGGGCGTGTTACGAGACCTAATCTCAAACATGAGAAACCCGCTTTGTGAATGGACCAAACAAAACCCAGAGCTGCAAGAGGTGAGAGGCTGTTTGCTGTGCAGCCAAGCCAGGGAGATGAGATGCAGACTGGAGGGAAACCAACCAACCACCCCGAAGGCCTTTAGGAGCTGGGTCCTCTGGGGCAATGAGGGGGTGGAGGGGCCACCTGCGCCCCTGCCCTGCATGCTCTGAAGGTCTCCAGTGCTCTCGTGAATTGCTCCAGCAGCTCACTTGAAGCTCTTCAGACAAATGAGGACCCTTTCAAACCTATTCGTTGACCATTAGGCACAATGTTTGCGTTTGGCAGAGCTACTCTGCACGCACCATGATCAGGGTGGTTAGAAACCCAGGGAGCAGTCGGCAGGGCCGCCGAGGGATTCTAGGTCTTGAGCCTGTGTCTTTCCCGATTGGCCACGTAGGTGAAGTTGTGTGGCCGCCTCCCCAGACACTGCACACAGCTCCTCAGGCCGTGGCTTGCAACCGCCACTGTGCATACGCCACGTGAAGGACGGTTTTGCAGCGAACCCTCCATCTATGACAGATTGGCACTGTGACTGCTATTGACACAGTGTCTATATACACTGCTGTCCACGAAAGATACCAGCTGGTACTGGGGTTTGCACAGCACGCGACCGTGGACAGGCTGCCCACCCCCCAGCTTAGCTGAGATTTTGGTAGCCACGAGCTGAAGCATGTTGTGTTCTGAAGTGACTTTGCTGGTGCTCCAGCTGTGGTTGTGTGCAAGGTGACAGCTGTCTTCTGTCGTCCCCTGTCTGTGGCTGCAACATTGGTCCCCCCGTGCTGAGAGTGAGGGTGCTTCCATCCCCTCCTCCGGCAAATCCACGCAGGGTCTGCCCAGCCTCCCGGACACTCCGGCTGTGTGACGGGGCAAAGCGTGCAGTGAGGGCTGGGCAGTGCGGCGCGAGGAGCGCCTCTGGTGCAAGCTGGGGCCTCGGAGGGGGGCGTAGGGGAAAGGGCTCCCCCTCGCTCCCTGTGCGGGCCGCAAGCCCATGAACAAGATGCAGGAGCACTTGGCAGGTGGCACAAGAACAGGGAAAGGCGCTGGAGGGAAGCCGAGTGGCCGGCGCTCCAGGTCAGAGACGGCGTGCCTGTGGGGACGGCCGGGTGCTCACGGCCCTGTCCCGCAGCCCTGGATTTCGACTGTGTTCTGTAGGAAGAGAAACACTGGCGTGGACTGTGCCGTGGCACAGTAGAAGAAAATCTGCTGGCCGTGCAGCCAGCGGCTCCTAGCAAACACACCTAGCAAGCATGTGCCTCCTAAGCGGTGGCAGAGCACCGGGGATGTGGGGAAGCTGCCCCGCATGTGGCTGGACGCCTGTCCCCGCCGAGCTCTGTCTCTGTGCACCCGGATTCTCTGCCCATCTGCCAGACTCCACGTGGGCCTCCTTCGGAGCTGGGGCCATTTGTCCCTCTGCTGGGACCATGACCCCCAGGGCTCAGCAGCTTCCATAGCCATGGGGAGTTTTGTGTTTGTTTCTTTTTAATGCGTGGTTTTCTTGGAGAAGAAGGAAGGGAGCACATAGTTGGGGGTGTTTAAGTTTTCTTTTCTTTTCCTTTTCTGAGGCAGAGTCCTGCGCTCTCACCCAGGCTGGAGTGCAGTGGCATCATCATAGCTCATTGCAGCCTCCAACTCCTGGCTCAACTGATCCTCCTGCCTCAGCCTCCTGAGTAATTAGGACTACAGGTGCGCACCACCACACCTGGCTAATTTTTAAATATTTTTTTAGAGATGGGGTCTTGCTATGTTGCCTAAGCTTGCCTTGAACTCCTGGCCTCAAGCGATCCTCCTACCTCAGCCTCCCAAAGTGCGGGGACTACAGGCATGCGCCACCACGCCAGGCTGAGTTTTCATTGCCTTCATTTTTCTTGCATCTTTTGCTCCCCTTAGGCTCTCAGAAGCTCGGCCTTGTTACTTATGTGGAGGGTCCAGAGTGGGTGAGAGAAAGGAGAACTCAGTGAGGGTCGGAGGACCTAGACACAGAGGTCAGGACACTCGGCTCAGGGCTGATACGCGGCTGCCCCGAGTGTGTGCCAGCTGCGTCCGTTGGGGACGGGATGCAAGGACACAGACAGAAGGCCCCTTTGAGACAGGGCTGGGTGCCGACTCCCATTAACTTTCTGATTCTTGGCTTCGACCAAACTTATCTCAGGCCAAGACACATTTCAACTTTGAGAGACCAGCGTTCTTCTACATCCTGTTTGAGGGACACTGAGAACCGAGTGACAGTTAGAAGGAAGGAGGGACAGAGGGTTCTTCCTGCGCTTTCGCAGCTTTGTGCTTTGGAGCCGTCGGTGACGAGTCAGAGGGCTGCCTCTCCGAGTCCTTCTACACCTGGCGCATACTCGGGAGGCCACTGAGATGCGAGTGGCACCGTCCCCAACGCCGGGCTGAAAGGCAGCCCCAGTGGAAGGAGGGACAGCCCAGGACACGGGTCTCCTGTTCTGCTCACGCAGTTCATTTCACCTCTTATATTATTGGTGTTTTGTGAGCTAGACTTCCTGGGATCAAATTCCAGCTCTGCCGTTGCCTGTTCGTGGGACCTTGGGCAAATTACGTGAGCCTTTCTGTCCCGGTTTCTTCCTCTAGACACTGCTTGTAATTAGAGCGTTGACCTCATAGGGTTATTAGGGGACCCAGTGAGTAAATATATGTAAAGGTGCATAGACCTTCACCCCACACTCTGGCTTGGCTTTTGGGTGAACAGCAGGGCAGGGGTGGGATGGAGAGAGAGGGAGACAGAGACCCTGTGGTAGGCACAGCTGTTTGCCTTGGCAGGTTTGCCTGGACTTGGAGCCAAGGTTAAGTCAGTCCTGATGACTGCCTTATTTAAGGATTCTCCCCTCCCCCGTCCCTGCGTGGTGGCCGTGGCTGCTGGGTGGGGTGGTTAAGGTGCGCACAGGGATGGAGGTGAAGGGCTGAAGCTCTTCTTCGTCCCACACCGAGGCCCAAGCCCTCACCACCAGAGCTGCCAAAGCACATGCCTTCCCAAATAAACCCACACCAGGCGGCCCTTTGCTCTCAAAGTTGGGTTTTCATTTTGCACCATTAGCTGAAACCAGTGGGGATTTAACACAGCCCATGAAATCAAGCAATTAGGTAGCAGGATTCCAGATGCCCGACACTGAAGCCGGTGCGCCCGTGTGCGTGTGTGCACGGCAGACGAGTGTGGGGAGGGGCCGCGTAAAGTTGCAACCTCTACTCTCCTGCCTGACCAACTCCCCGAGGTGTCTGGGGTCCGGAAAACGGGACAACTTCAGTCGAATCATTTGCCCCAGAGGAGTCACTCAGGAGTGTGTTCCACATCTGCTGTTTTTTTGTAGATGAGAGAAAAAGAAAGCTGCATTCAATCTTTCTTTCTTTTTTTTTTTTGGTTTTTTTTTCGTAATGTATGTCCCGGAGTCAGTAAATGCATGTAAGTATGCAGCATGTGGTCTGCGGTCGGGGGGAGAGGCTGAGTTATTGTGACAAAGTGCAAGCTCCTTTCTCCGCTAAACGAATCAGTGATGCCAAACGCTGCCCCTGCTGGGCGCAGAGGGGTCTCTTAAGCTGCCATCCCAAGGCCTTTGTCAGTAGGGCTTGTCCGGCCTCACGGCCAGCTCATCACGTGCCGCACCCTCTGCTGAGTGTTGGAAGGAGCACACAGTTTCTTGCAAGTCAGCGGCCTTCCTGCTGCTGTTACTGAATCTCGTTTGCACAGTTGGCTTCCTGCCTCAGGCCTCGGGGTTGCCCACCCAACACACGTGTGACCTGGGGCTGGAAGCAGAGATGGGGTCCTTTGTCCTCCTGCCTTAGAGAGGCGTTGTTATCTGAACAGACTTTCCCTGGGAGGCCCCACGTGGTAGGAGGAGCGTGGCCGCCGGCAGGGCTAGTCGTTGGGTGCCCATCGGTGGGCCCTTCCCGATCAGACAGGCTGGTGAAAGTCTCCTAGTGACAGGCCACTTTGCGAAGCATTTGCCAGTCTCCGTGACCAGCCTGCCCCTTGCTCCTCGAACCATCTGTGTGGGCACGTTGGCCCTGTGGGAAAGAGAGAGCAATTTAGGGAAAAAGCAAGTCTCTTGGGACCCAGGGCGTGTGGTCTGGTGTCTGTCTCTGGATGCTGTTTTGGTACCTTTTGGAGAAAGTGTGTCCCAGTGCTTGCCGGGGCACCCCAGAACGTGCGGGCACCCCAGTCTGCCCGTCTTGCTTTCCCACTAGAGGAACCGTGGAGCAGAAAGCTCTGGGCAGGGCGGGAGCAGGCTCTAGCCGGAGCGGTGAGGACCCTGGCTGCGTGGCTTGGGCGGGTCGCTTCACTTGTGAGCACCTGTTGAACGAGTTTAAGTCTCTTCTGGTTCCAAGTAAATAATCCACATTCTAACAACTGATTTTTTTAATCTAAAAATGATGGGAATTGACTAAATCTACAGAGTGCCTCTCCTCTTCCCTCCTCCTCCAAAAAAAAAAAACTGCTTGAAAATGCAGAATTTTTACTCAAAGCCCTAAGAACCCGGAACTAAAGCCAAGTTGCTCTAGTTGAGCAGATAGTGACAGATCTGGAAACGTCATCTCTGTGTTTCCTTTATGATCTCCCATTTTGGGATTCATTTATATTTTATATTTACTTAAGTTCTTTATTAGACTGTAAGCTTTTTTTAAACTTAAGTTTTTTGCTTCTAAGTATGTACAGTTTAAAACATCAGATAGGAATAAAAGGCTTTGAACAAAAAACTGCAGTTCCCTGCCCTCCCACCCATAATTCCCATGGCCCAGAGGCAATAATTTTCAATGATTTTAGCTATTTCTTGTGATACCCAGCAAATTGGAGCAAATAAATGACATGCTTAAATTGAGGATCTTGATTTAAAGTTCAGACATTATTTACTGACCTTCTGTTATTGAGGGTAAAGATTTATCTCTGTCACACTATCTTTCCGATATAGTTGTATCTCACTTTTGGTTAAGTTGATATTCAGTGTTTAGCTTATTAGCCTTACATAAATATTATTTGTGGCTGAGCCGTGTAGTGTACTACGTATTTAATTTCTTTCTTTTCCCCTTTTTGTTTTTCCTTAAGATAGTAACTGCCTTATTTTTTCTGCCCAGTGACTTAAGTTCCTGGTGTGAATTGAGCCTCAGACTTTCCGGCAGATACGCGTCCAGTAATCTGCCTGCATGTTCCTTCCTCCTGTTTCATCGGGACCGATAGGGCTTTAAGCCTGTGTATCAGACACGGTTCTCTGGAGAAACAGAACCAAGAGGAGGTGTGAGAGGGGATTTGTTAGGGGGATTGGCTCACGTGATCACAGGGGCAGAGGGCGCACGCTGGGCTGTCTGCACGCTGGAGAGCCAGAGAAGCTGGTAGCGTGACTCGGTTCGGAAGCCAGTGGTGCAAGTCACAGAGTCTAAAAGCCAAACAACCTGGAGTCTGATGTCCATGGGCAGGAGGAGAAAAGGTGTCCTGTTGCAGAAGGCAGAGCAGAGAGAGAGGGACCCCCCTCTTCTGGGGCCCCCAGCTGATCGGATGGTGCCTGCCCCCATGGCAGGGCAAGTGTTCCTCTTTGCCCACCCGCTCACAGGCCAGTCTCTCCTGGAAACACCGGCACAGACACGCCCGGAAGCAACCCCTCATCAGCCTCCTGGGCATCCCTCAACCCAGCTGAGTGTACCTAAAATTACCCACCGCGGCCTGCCACATGCAGTGGTTCTGGAAAAACCATTCGAAGCCTTCCTTTGCCTTTCTCATGTTGGATCTTTGGTTTCCTGAATCCCGTGTTGTCATCTTGTTTAATGTGGCATTTTTTGATAGGTGAGTGAGGTGATGGATATGCTTCCCAGCTTGATTGAATCATGCCACATTGTAGACATATAGCAAAACATCATGCTGCACCCCAGTGATGTATGCATTAATGTATAATTACGGTTTGCCAATCAAAAATAATATTAATGATACATTTTTAAAAATAAAAATATTCTGCATTTTTATAGAGCATATCATTGAGTAGTCTCCTAAGAAAAGATACATGGGAGGTAATTTTCAAAACCTTTTAATGCCTGAAGATGTCTTTATTCCGCTCTCACATGCTGGCTGACAGTTTGCCTTAGTATCAGATTTGGGAATTTTAAAAGCACTGGTTCATTATCTTCCAGCTTCTAGCGTCTCTGTTGACAAACCCAGTGCCATCCTGATGCCTGATCTTTTGTATTAGACGTACGCTGTCTTTTCCTCTTGAAGATGTTAAAAGTTCCTTTTATCCCTGGTGATTCTAAATGTCATGATTCTTTGAGCTGGGTATCGTTTAACCTGAGAAACTTGTGTTATGCATTTCTGGAAAATTTTCTTGTATTATTTCTTTGGTATTTTCTCCCATTTGTTTTCTTGTTTCTCTTGCTATAATGCCTTTCGTTCAGATGTTGAAACTCTTGGATTGATATTCTATCTTTTTCTTTCTTCTATTTGCCATCTCTTTGTCATTTTGTTGAGCTTTTCAGGAAATTTCTTCAACCTTATCTTAAAGCACTTACATTGCATTCTTTATTTTTTTCTCTTACGCTTTAAATTTCCAAGTATACTCTTTCCTATTCTCTGAACATTCCTTTTAATAGCTTTATGTTCTTGTTTTACAAATACAAAATCTAATCTGATATTATTATCATTTAAGAAAGTTTATGTTCCCTACATCAACTCTGTTATCTCTGAATTCTTTTTCTTTTTCTATTTGTTTTGTATGCTTTGGGGTCTGTCATTCACATTTAGAAGCTTTCTGCAAATACCTGCCATTCCTGATGGTCCCTTTGAATTTCACAGCGAGGCACCAAGTTGGGGGCTCTTTGAGTATATGCAGGGCCTCCCCGTGGAGTTTTTGGGGGCCTGTAGTCTTTTAGTCTTTTCTTTTGAGCTTCCAGTTTCTTCAGAGGGAAACACGCGGTGCTCTGACTGGAGTATGTAAGTGCCCGTGTTCTAGGATCCCTGGTCTCACTCTTTACTTTGCAGACTTTCACTTAACCCTCGGGTGCCCACGCAGCACGCTGTCTTCCTGGGTGTCTAGTGCACCTCAGCCCGCAGGCTGGTTCAAACCGGCTGTGTAGAATACACCCTTGGACTGCTGCTAGCGCGGGCAAGGCCCCCTGGAGTCACAGCCCCGAGGAGCGGGCTGAGTGTCCCACACAGACTTTATACCAGTCCCCACGCTGATGCCGTCAGGAGCACCCGGGCCGGTGCAGGAGCGTTTC
Source organism: Indri indri (assembly GCA_004363605.1). NCBI lineage: Eukaryota > Metazoa > Chordata > Mammalia > Primates > Indriidae > Indri > Indri indri. The sequence continues at coordinate 50,448 of RJWJ010006695.1, read as the reverse complement.
TGGGTCCTGCCCGGTCGGCTTGTTTTTTCTGGCGCCCCCTGTCTTGTCAGCAGCTGCGTTTCAGCCTTTTCCTTCCCTCCCTCTCAAGCCAGGTTCCACTGTCCATTTGCTTCCTATTATACGAAATGCTGTTGATACGTTCCTGTTGTCTTTACCACTTTCCTGCATGTGTTTATAACTTTTTTTTAAACTATAATTTTAAACTGACTTCAGGAAGGAGTGGAAACGATTGTATGTGCTCCGTCCAGTACGTGTGGCTACAAGTCCTGGTGGTGACTCTTGGTAAACAGCGCAGACGCTTGGGGATGTCTGTGTGGCTTCCCTCTGTTTTCCTCCGGCTGGTTCCAGCTCTGGAATTCGCCCTGGCTGCCTCCGATCTGGTCTTCACAATCCCCTAGTCCCCAAGCCGGGCGCTCCAGTTTCAGACTCATTCGTAAACTCTTTGGCATTTGGTTGAGGGGCGTTTCCTCCACTTGGAACGCCTTCGTCCTGTGGTTGTCACGACACCGGGCTGCCGGGTTCCCACTGGTGCCTCTGATGGCTTTTACGATGACTCTTCTTCTTCCTTGCGTCCCAGCGAAGGTGCTCCCGGTCCCTCTTTCTCTTTTCTCTGTCCCTCACCGGCTTCACTGTAGCTGTCATCTGAGATCAGGCGAGTTACAAGTGGATTCCAAACTCAGCCCATTCCCCGTCCCGGCAGATCCTTCTTGGATTCCTGCAGCAATCGCACATTGGTGGTGGTGGACGTGAGTGGCCCTGGCCCATGGCTGCCACGCACGCAGGCCCGGTCGAGCGGCGGAGGCCCCGCTGCCAGAAGCTGGGGCGTCAGCAGGCAGAGATGGCTTTGAAGAGAGCGAGTGCTGGGGATGGGTGTCCTGGCTTTCTGACTCTCCCCTCAGCCTCGGAAACACGGCCAAGCTTCGTGGGGAGCCTATTAAGGAAGTCTGATTTGTGAGCAAAAACACGGTTTGGGCGGTTGAAAGTGGAATGAAATTTTAATGGTTTACTCAAGTGTAAGGGATTATTTATTTTAACATTACTGAGAAGGACCCAGACAACCCCTAATTGCAGCCTCGAGTCTGGGTTTCAGCGTTTCTGGGTCTCTGAATTCTTGCTGGCGGTGCCTAGGTGGGCAGTAACGTCCCACCCTGGGTCGGTGTTAAATGGTTGCTAAAAAAAAGTAAAGAAAGAATTTTTGTTTTTGTTTTTTATTTTGCTTTAGTTCAGGGTCCAGCTGTTAGGGGGAGCTGAGATCAAGGGCCTGAGGTGGTGGTTTAGTTGTGACCGTACCCTCCAGGGTGCGGAGGGCGCAGCGTGCAGGGTGGGGCTGGACATGAACCTGCGTCTCCCCAGTATTGCCTGGCCTGGCCCCCAGCGGGGTAATTCTGCCAGGCCGGCGCCAGACATGCTCTCCACTTTGCAGATAGGGCACCCAGAGGCAGCCATCACCCCAACTGTTGCCTCCTGGGGCTTCTCCTCCCTGCCCACCTCCATCATTTGCACTGCAAACTCAGCCCCTGGGCGGGGTAGCGTGGAGGTTGGAGGTGGGGTGTGGGGGATCAGTCCCAGGCTGCTCCCAGGCCAGCACCCACCCCTTCACCCCTGCCCTAGCACGCACTCCGCAAGGCACTGGGAAATCAACCTGGGACAGCTAATCGCTTGTTCAAACGTTGTCGGTAATCTCCATCCCCGAAACAAACCCTCGAAAGACGCCAAGATGTTAGTGATTTCTGGCCATACGTGCCTTCTTCCCTGCTCTCCCCACCTCAGAAACGAAAGCGAGCCAAATGGCAAGAAGCAGGGTCTAATGCATAACACATTGCCATCGGCCGCTTTCTGCTCTCCCTCGCGTCCACCCCCACCCCGAAAACCAAATTCCTTTACACGGTCATGGCAAAGGAACATTAATTTTTGATTTGAGTTGTGATTAAAAGCAACACAATCAGAAGAGTGAAATAGTTTCCACTGAAGCAATATCGTTTTCAACCGTGTGGCAGGAGGGAGGACCGTCTGTGGGGCTGGTGTGGGTTCTGGTCCTGACTCTGGGTCCCACAAACCGGCTCTGTGCTGTCGTTACTTGACCTGAGGCCTTCTCCTCGACTGTAATAGATTGTAATAAAATAATAGCAGTGGCGTCTTCACAGGGTTTCTGTGAGTGTTACACAAGGGGTCATGACTCACTCACCCTGTGGTCATCTGCAGGCCCAGCGTGGTGGGTATGCAGTCAGCAGTGGCTTCTGCCAACAAGAGGGTACCCACCGCGTCAGCTGGGGCGTGCGTTGCTCTCTCCTGGAACTCTTTTTGGTCTCTGCTCTGGCAATGCTTGGTTCCAGGCCTTAGACCTTGTGAAGGAGCTGGGGCTTATCTCTGTACCTGGAGCCACGTCTTGGAGGGTCTCGTGAGGGAGCAGAAATGTCCCTCCTGCCTGCCGCCATGCAGGGCTCTGCCTTGCTTTGCGAAGTGGTTTCTAGCACTGCCACTGCTCTGCAGAGGGGAGGCAGAGACTCGCCTCGCCTGGGCAGTGAGATCCTCTTGCTGGTCCCTTACCCAACCCTGCTGAGAACTTTTCTCATTCGGTGAGCCACAGACTAGAAGAGGTGGGGTCTTTGCTCCAGTGAACCCCCAGGGACAAGGTTTGTAAGCCAGCAATGGACGCTGGACCAGGTATGGGCCTGTGTCGGGGTGAGGCCAGGGAGGGGTGGTCTCCTCTGCTTCCTGTCCGCTGTGCCCCCACCTGCTGGTCCCCGCTGTGCTCTGTGCACAGTGGGGAGGGTGTCAGTGTGTCCAGGAGCCCTGGGCAGTGGCTGGTCTGGGTCGGGGCAAGAGAGTGCGCTGGGAGGCTGTGCCCAACCTATTCCCATGGCTGCCAGGCAGCCTGGGCGTCCCTGTGAGTCCCCAGCCGGCACATTCTGCTCACTGGTGCCAGCTCCTGCCCCTTTTTCCACCCTTGGGGTGAGGTGTTCTCAGGCCTAGGATCTCCTACGGGGTCAGGCTCTGGAACTCCTTTTGTAAGACAAAGAAAGCAGAGGGAGAGTGTCTAATTTACTGACTCTGACGCATTCATTAAAGATTTGCTCCCAGGAGTTTTTCCCCTTCCTCTTTATTGTTGGGTTAGCCAGGGATGTGCTTTGCTCATCAACTAAATATTACGTAATGAAGCCTCCACAAATGCAGGTTTTCCCTGGCCAGGGCAGTGTCTGTCAACCAGGAGGGACTCTCCCCATTTCGTAAGTAAAGTCATTTGGAAATGTGGCGAGCCTGGGGACAGGGTCTGGGCTCCTCGGTAAATGTAAATCCTGGTCTGTTTAATCAGTACTTCCAAGTTTTGGGTTCCTTCTGAAGAATTTCGGGACCATAGAGTCAGTGTGGACAACATGGTGATTAAAAGAGCACATTCAGACGTAGGTTTCGCCTTAGGGTTAGTGACCGTGGGCAGTCGACTTCCCTGCGCAAGCCTCAGTCACCTCCTTTGTTAGACGGGGAGGATACTGTGCCTTCCTCCCGGAGTCGTTAGGATTAATTGAGGAAATGCGTGAAGAATCCTCAGCACCTGTCCTGGCAGGTCACATGCTTTCGTAATTGTTACTTGGTTCAGGTTCAAGATGTTCCTCTTGGAGTGTGGGTAGGAGCCGGGTGCTATTAAAAAGAGGGAGGTGGTAATTCTGAATTCAGGAGACCTCAGAGGATGTGCAGATTCTAGAAAGCGACTTCTGACTCCTTTTGCAATAGCTGGGCTGGCCAGCCTCAGAGGGGAACTGCCTGAGACAGCGACACCGAGGGTCTGGTGTGCGGACAGTTTGTGGAGTGTCTCCCGGCTGGTTTGGCTTCCTCAGCAGACCCTGCGGAGCCGTCAGTGCAGGATCCGGTCCCCAGGTTAACAATAGTGTTAATGCAAGGTGTGTAGAGACGGGAACAGGACGGCAGACTCGGTGGACGGGCTGGCTCCCCTCTTGCTGGGGCTGTGCGGAGAGCAGAAGCAGCCTGTGTGCCGTGTTAGATTTGACGAGAGAGCATCACCTGGACTTACCTGTTATATTAGGACGTCATCAGGACTTGTGAGAAGCTGTCAGGAAGTCAGAGCAGATTTTGGCTCTGGGCGGTCTGTCGCCGGTGGTGCCTGTTGTGGGGATTAGTGGTGGATCAGTGGCCGGCAGAGCGTCAGCAGGATCTGCTGTGCAGCCACCGCGGAGACACAGTCACCGGCGCTCTGATTCCTCCCGTGCGGAAGTTGGGCGTTGGTGTCTAGTGCACCCAATCATGACAATTTGAAATACTCTTTGACTTTCTCTAGCTGGGTGCGCACGTATGGATTCTGGCTGTCTCGTTTACAGGACCCAACTTCTAGGATTTTACGTCTTTGGATGTTAAAAAGCTAAACCAATAACTTTCTCTTTAAAAACAACCTCGGTTTTTTTTCCTTTGAATGCTAAGATCTATAGCATTTGATTATATGGATTAAATTGGATTATATGATCTCTTAAAGCAGCACAGGATATTCTGAGTCTCTGAATTTTAAAAGAGAAATATGATTTGGTTTTGAAAATTTATTTGAGGATCTTACCGTGCCCAGTGGCAATTACTGAGATTAGACCACATAAAACTGGGGCCTGAGTCAGTAGCAGAGTGAGCGACAGAGACCTCGGTTTGGATCAATAAAACCGCCTCCTTCTTTTACGTGCTGTTTGCTTTTCGTGTTCCGCTGTGTGCGGTTCACTGTCTCAGATGCAAACTGTTCTAAAACGCTTTCTCTCCCCTCTTCCCTCTTTCTCTCCTTTTCTGCTCCACCCTCTCTAGCACTGCGGATGAAAATAAAAGAAGTGAAGAAAGAAAATGGTGACAAAAAGATCGTCCCCAAGAAGAAGAAGCCGCTGAAGTTGGGGCCCATCAAAAAGAAGGAGCTGAAGAGGCTCGTCCTGTACCTGAAGAACGGGGCCGGCTGCCCGTGCCACCAGCTGGACAACCTCAGCCACCACTTCCTCATCCTGGGCCGGAAGGTGAAGAGCCAGTACCTGCTGACGGCCATCCACAGGTGGGACAAGAGAAACCAGGAGTTCAAAAACTTCATGAAGAAGATGAAGAACCATGAATGCCCCACTTTTCAGTCTGTCTTTAAGTGATGGCCCAGGGGGCGGGCTGGGGAGGGAGCTGGGGGTGGGGGGAGAGTGACGCCCTGGACCCCAGCGGTGGCACACGCAAGCACACGTCGCGCTGTGGCAGTGGACCTTGCTTCGTCCTTGCCGCCCTCTCACCCCCTTCCCTCCACAGCCACGCTCCAGCCCCAGGGCAGCCGCGTCCAGGGGAGGCGAGGGCCACTTAGGTTAGGAAGGCTTTGAGTCTCAGTGCGCGCAGTGCCGCAGCCGCTGTGCAGAAGGAGGTGCCAGACCGTCCCCACCAGAGGTGCAGTCACTGAGAAACGAAGCCCTGTTTGCCAGTGCCCGCACGCGCGCAAGGAGGGCAGCTGGCAAAAAATGAGAGCCAGCAGCAAAAACTACGCTTTGCAACTGTTGGATGGGTCTATCGCTGATCTATGCCTTTGCGACTGGCCCGTTCTAACTGTGGGTAAGACCCGCTGCCTTCCGTTCCAGAGTGATTTCTCACCTGCTTTAGACAGAAACAGACACACACCACACTTACGCTTTAAGATTAATTCCAGGAGGTAACAGGTGCAGGGAAGAAAAGTGCCAAGAACAGAATGTCATGGTGCCTGCCAAGGGGCTAGCAGAGAGGCCACGCCGGCTCCGCCCTCCGCCCTTCCACACGATTGTCTCTGGATATGAATCGGCCAGTGTCAGATGCCACAGAAGTGGCAGCGCCCGTCAGCCCCGGGGCCCCCAGACACGTGGAGGGTGGCGCGTGCCTGCCTCCGCGTGAGGAAAGGAAAACACTGGGCATGAGCAAGACCATGATTTGCAGACTGAAAAGGCAATGGTTAGTGGTTTTTGAAAACATGGTTAAAGAGGGGAAAAAACGCTCTGGAACAGTCCAGGAAATCACTAGTCAGGGCGAATTGTGAAACTGGGCGAAGGGATCACCATTCTCATTTCATCCGTTCGTTCAATTCTCATTTTTTAAAGAATGTCAACAATAAAAAACCACTTTTCAAGGTTTTTTAAAAAAAAAGTCAACATGGAGCATTCGAAAGGTGTGCTAAGGCAAGGTCTCTTGGTCGCTGGAGGCTGCTGTCGGGAAGCGCAGGTGGGAGGTGAGTTCCTGGCAGCCCAGCCTGTGGTCCTCCTTCCGACCAGTCTTGCTTGGCCTGGAAGCCAGCACAGCGCTGACAAAACACAGCCGCTCCCCCGCAAAGAAATGGAGCCCTTTCAACTCGATTTCCTGCAGATCGGCCTGCCTGCCTGTCCCCTGCACTTTTTACGTGCTTTTTTCCCCATTTCTGCAGAGGGAAAGTTGTTTCCATCCAAGGAGAGAGTTTCAAAAGCAGAACGTCTCTGCAGTTTTCCCCAAGTGCCCTAAGATATTTCTGAAAGCCCTGGTGTTTGATAAGGGATGTGTGTAAACCGGTTCACGTAGACAACTTTACTTTTCTTGTCCAGTGTATGGGAAGTAATTGTAAAAAAATGACTGATACTTTCTTCTCCCAAAGCCGGATCCGTGATTCTCTGTAACGCCTCCGGGGCCTTGGTGATTGCCTCTCTGGGCGAATGTTCATGCCCAATCCGGACGTTGCCACGGGGCTGCGAGGTGCCCCTGCACACGGCCTGGCCTGACGCAGAAATGTGGAATGTCGGCACGCGAACCCAGTCCCCTGCCTGACAGTTACCCCGATGTAATTAGCCTTCACGATTAGCGATCCCATCATCTTAACACCTTTTTTTGAGGGGGGCATTCTCTCTGGCCTTTAATCATAAAGTGTTGGGGACCCTCAGTAATTTGCCTGTAATTTTGGATGATTAAGGAATGTGTATATATATATTAGCTGATTAGAAATATTCTGCTTTCCTGTTGTCAGACTGAAATTGAGAGTAATTTCCTGAGTGCGTGGATCTGGGTCTTCGTTTTGGTTGATTAACTTGCGAGTTCAGTGCTTGCGCTGTCTGCTTGTTCTGACGAAGCGCCTCGGGTGCCCGGGCTTCTCTCCAAGGAGGGGCCTGGGCAGAGGGGTTGCCTGGGCATCAGGAGTTACCAGAGTGTGGAGGAAGGGTGGCCGTGCTGTGCAGCCCTCCGGGTGGGAATTCGCAGGTAGGAAGCGACATCTCCGAGGGTTCGAAGCGAGTGGGGAATGTGAACTGCCGCTGCGGGTGTCGCGCAGCCTCGGAGTCCCTGGACTGGGAGCCTCGCCGTGGACTTGAGCGGCTTTGGACGCTCGCCAGCTCTGTCTACATCCGCTCAGCAGTTTCGGGACCAAAAGGGCTGCTGTCTGTGGGCCCAGAGCTGCATTATCACAAACTTCTGTCTTTCTCAACAAAATGATATAACAAAGCCAATGTTATATTGGCTCCTTGGACTGGTCATTGGTTTCCAAGAGAGGAGGCCTGTGTCTGATTTGGTAATCGTTGCTGGTGCAAAGGTCAGATTGGTAAAGCTTTAAAATAATCGCTCTGGACAGAGTCCTGTGAGTCCATTGGCAGAACTCAGCTGAGTCTCTGAGGCATATTCGTAGTTATCTTAGAAGATAGCATGCTAAGTGAGAATTCCAAGAACAATCTATTTTTAAAATACCCTGTGTAACGCTTGGCTCCCGATGCCTGTGGATTAGAGCCCGCGCTCCTCGCGGCGGAACCCAGGCGGCGCCCGTCTCGTGGGTGTCTCTAAGGCACAGCAGCCCCACCTCCCAGACCGAAACCTGCTGTTCTCCCGGACTCCAGGCACTCGTCACTCTGCTGTAGTGTCACCCGTGTGCTGGGCCCGGGTGGCCTGTTTCCGGAGAGTACCTCGGGCGGCTTCCCCAAGACTGCACTGGCTTGTCCGCACCCACCACCGGCGGATACCAGGACCCAGACGACATTCCTGTTCCCCTAGTTCCTTCATGTAGGACTCCTCGTTTCCAGTCTAAATCTTTCACAAAAGCTTGGAATACTGTGAAAATGTTTTACATTCCATTTCATTTGTGTGTTTTTTAAATGCATTTTACCAGACGTTTTGATGTTATCACTTATGTTAATGGGAATTCCTGTACGTGTTCACTTTATTTTCATGCTTTTGCTGCCGTGTATCAATATTCACTCGACTAAAATCACTCAGTTAATCAATGGCAATGTGAGCTGTGACTTTTTCCCCCTCCAGGCCTACACGCCTCACCTCTTACCTGCACACGCCCCCCTGGAGTTGCTGCCAGGGCGCTTTCTGGTCCCGGTTCGCAGCGGTCAGTGTGCCTGGCGCGGGTGGGCCGGGGCTGAAGGCTGCCTCCTCCGCCCCCTTTCCGATCTGCTCCCGGGAATAACTTCCAGAAGTGCGGCTCCCAGCCGCGTGTGTGTTTCAGATGGGCGAGAAGGTTAAATACTTGCTCTACAAGAATGCAGCTTTCAGCCCTGCCCAGTTTCTTTTCCATGTGTGTGGTTTCAGATGCTCTTTCCCCGCCAGCCCAACTCAGTGTGACAATTACCAACTTGAATTTGAAAACTTGTTTGCATCTGGAGTCTTGGACCCACAGGAGGCCTCGGAGAAGAGCCTGTCTACCCCTTTAATTATAGGTGTGATATGGCCAGGACTTCCCCACTCGTTCGGAGCCGCCAGGTCACTGGCTTGCTGGACTTAGAAGCCAGGGCTCCTGGACCCCAGGTGTGCAGCCACAACGATGTCTGCGTTGCCTCCTGAGTGTCCCTCCGGACCCAGAGTGTTGCAGTCTGCAACAGTTCGCTGGGCCAAGGCTGTCCCATATTAGGTTATATGCTTCTTCCCTGTGACGTGTGACTCCGTGGGCAGTTACTGCGCTGAGTCCAGTTGGTGTAGTTCCCAGATCCACGCAGCCTCTCCAAACCTGGGATAACTGGCACTTTTACCCAGAAACAAGCAAATATTTTCAAGTCACCCCAAACCACACCCAAGCACAGAGACGCCTTATTTTTTTAAAGGTATGGGATGAGGACTTGTAAAAGTCTGTGAAAGTTATGCTCCGGCATAGAAAGATTTTCATATACTAATGTACCTGACGGGTACAACAGTGAGATGCTAGCCCAGCCAAAGAAACATTGGTGTTTCCTTTTAGTTCCCCTGTGGTTGACAGGAAGACACATTTCTTTTAGACCGAGTGTAGGTGTCATTGTCACCCCCACTGAAGCCCCCCCCACCACAATGACCCGTCATTTCCCATTGCTGTTCTTCTTTTTTTTAAACAAACAGCAATAGGGTGGTGACTACGTGGGAAGGCATCTCAGCTCCAGCTGCGGGAGATGCCCTGGGCCATACCTCGGGAGGCTCGTGCCCCAGGGCCGCTCCCCTGCCAGGGGCAGGAGGAGGCGAAGGGACACAAGGTCAGGCTGGCCTTACATCTAAGACACCTTGGGTCCAGAAGTGCCAGGATTCTCTTCTGTTCCCGAGGAGGAGACATCTGCGGCAGGCATCCAATAGCAGTCAAGGAAAGAAGAGAACTGTTCTTAAATTTAGCGTGCGTGAGTGTCGCGAGGGGAGCTTGCTAACATGCAGCCCCTGCCTTCCGCCCCTAGAAAGTCCGAGTGGGAAGGTTTTTGAGGGGGCCCTGACTCTGAACTCTGAACTACAGCACTGGGTTTCTCAGATGCCGGCAGTACTCGGGCATTTCACTTTGCAAAATGTCTCCGGGTACGTACGTGCTGGGGGGTGCGAGGCAGGAGGCTATTTTAGCATCTTCCTTCCCCCATTCCCACACTTCACATGGCTGCGGCCCCTTCTGAAGTTCTGCCAGTTGTTCTTACCAGGCGTCAGTTAACAGAGGCAAGTTAACCCGCGGAAGGGAATGAGCCCTCTGTCCTTATGAGCCCTCTGTCACAGCCTGTCTGTCTTTCCAAAGAGGGCTTCTCCTGTTTTAATATGCAAACGAGTCACCTGGGACCAGTTTTAAAGTGCAGATTCTGATGGGTAGGTCTGAGACGGGGCTGGAGGTCTGCGTTGCCTGCCGGGTGCGGTGGGGCAGGGCACACGCAGATTGGGGTGCTCTAGGGGCAAGTGAGCAGCTCTAGGGGCTCCACCGTGTCCCAGGCCCTGTTTTAACAGCCCCATCTCTGTGATCCACAGAGAGAGCCCATTTCCTAGGGATTCGCAATATTAACCATGCTTTGGATTGGGAAGAAAAAACAGTTGTGGTTAGAAGCCCAAAGCTGGGGGCTAATCTCGACCTACTCGTTTCGTCCTTGTCCCAGACCTTGAGGGTGGATTCTCTTCCCCTCAGACTCTGCTTACGGAAACTCACAGGTCTCTGCCTGCCCCAGCACTCAGCCAGCATGCAGGCGGGCCTCTGCCATTCCCAGTCCCCAGCCCCGGCCCGGCCACAGGAGTCGGGGGCATTAACCAACTGGCGGTATTTACCTGGACAGCTAAAGTGATACAGGAATTTGACAACAGAATTGGGACTTTTCGTGTTCCATTCGTCCCCATCTGGCAGTTTCAAAGCCAGGCTATGGGAGGAGCTAAGAGAGGGAAGGGAAGCGGAGTCTTTGGAGAGGAAATGTCACGTCCTTGACAAATCGAGGGCAGGCTGCCGGGCTGCTGATTTGCTGGGGAGCAGGCATCAGGAACTTCTGCCAGCAGAGGCCGAGGAGGGCTGCTTTTCTGTAGGTTTGGAGAAGATGGGTACCAGAGCAAGCTCCAGATTGGAGCGGAAAGTGCCTGTGTCTTCACGCATCTGTGCACTATTTAGATAAGAAGGGGCTGTACTTACTCACAGACAGAGTTGTTTGCTTAAATAAAGGGAGGGGAAGTTGACATGTATGTTTAAGGAGAGAAAGAGGAGGTGGGAGGAAGGTGAAAAGGTCCAGAAATTTCCGCAGCTGAATCCCCCCACGAGGTCTAATGAGGGTGACCTTCCCACCACCTGAGCAGCGGGCTTGGCGGGTGGGGGGTGGCATGTCAGCTAAGTTCTGCTGTGGGCAGCTGTGAGGGCCAAGGAGAGGTTTGCCCTTCCCCTTCCCTGCAGGGCCCAGCCCAGACCCCTGCGCCCCCGCAGGAAGCGTGTGCGTCGGCTGGCCAGGGGGACGCAGGGCCAGAGCTTCCAGATCTCTGGGTGTCGGGAATTAAATAAAGTGATCGAAATGCAGAACTGCACCTTGAATTTCCCTCAGGAAAGGGCACGGAGAAGAAAGCAGGAGGTCCTGCTAAAGCGCTCCGTCCACGGCCGTCTCCCCTGCACGCTGTCCTGATCCACACTCGCTCTCCTCCTGGGGACAGGCTGGGTGGGTGGCCGTTTAAGGGCCTCAGTTTCCGTTTCTGGGGCCTGCTTCTCTGGAGGGCTTGTGCAGCTCCGGGGAGTTTTGCCTGTTTGCCCCGACGGTGAAGCGCGTAATCGGAAGGATGATGGGCCCGCAGGCCAAGGCCCGGGTGCTGATTTCACGACGCTGGGACGACCAGGGTGGGCTCCTTTGGGTTACCCGGATTCCTCCGGGGTCAGCGCTGCCTCCCCAGGCCTGCAGCGGGGGGCGTTGGGAGCCAACTTCAATAATTCTTGCAGCAACACCTCCTTGCAGCGGGGCAAATCCGGCCCGGCCCTGCCCGGCGTGGGGGAGGCCCTGAGGCCCCCGCAGAAGAGGAGGAGGAGGCGGCGGCAGCCACAGCTGGCTCGAGGAAAGATCAGCACCGGCCTGTGAATTGCAGCTCATGTCACCAAGACCGGAGCTGGCCCTGCCCCCTGCCAGCCCCTGCCGCCTCTGCGCCTCCCACTTCTCGAGCTGCCTCCTCTCCCTCAGCACCGTGGGCGCGGCAGGCGGGCTGGGTGACGGCGGCGCCCACAGTGCAGACCGAGCAGGAAGAGCGTAGACGTGCACCAGGACGCAGAGACCGACATTTATTTCCACTCAGCCGGTGGGAGGCGAGAGCCCACCTTTCAAACCCCAGGAACCAGCCCGACTGCACCATGGATCTTGACGAAGAAAGAGGGCGGCTGGTGTGTCCTGGGCAGTTTGGCTCTGGGCAAAATATTTCTTTCCCGGACCCTCGGCATTGCGACCCCACCTCTGCTTTGAGCTGGAGATCGCAGCTCCTTGCTGGGGGGCCGCTCTCCTCCCGTCCGCACACTTTCCGCAATCCTGAGGGGGCACCCACAGCAGGTCCAGAGAAACTCCTCCCCACTTTTCTGACTCACTGTTTCCTCCGGGCCTGGTGGATGGAAACGGGTTTGCTCAGGAGAAGTGGTTTCCGCTGCAGGGGGAAGAGATCCAGCTGCTAAGTCAAGTCCAATCAGTGTCCTGCGTTTCGAAATTCACGTGTTTCACACACACGCACACACACACACAGAGTCACACGTGCCCAGGGAGAGGGTCACAGCTCCGCCCCAGGATGACTACGCGTTTTCCAAGGTGCAAGCTGCCCAGGCTCTCAATTCACTGTTCTCGGTTTTTATAATCACTGCTGCGTGTCCCGATGACTGTGAGTGGTGATCAGAATGTTTGCTCTCATGTAATTGCACGTTTCCTACTGAAATTTCCACGTCAGGCCCTTTCATGGTTCTCATCACTGCCTGCCTCCCACGCTGCCCGGCCACTGGGTGTCCCTGGCAACGATTGGTAGTGGGCGTGGCTGTTGTGCATACCTGCCCTTGAGGGAACCCAGGGCTGCTTGGTCCTACCTGGCCGGGTGCAGTGGGGGACCCCCGTCGCGGCTGTGGGACCAAATATCAGGACGAGAGACTCAACAGGGCCTGGCCTTGCTCCCGGCTGTGGACCGGGCCAAGCGCGAGTGCGCCGTGCACCCCAGCCCCACGCATTTCAGAGGAAATGTGACCCTGGTGTTTCTGATTCGTGTGCACTTAACTCATTAAAACGTTGATTTACAAAGGGTGGGTGATGTCCATACAAACCTCTGGGGCCTCCGTTCCAAGCCAGCCCTTTTTTTCTTGGTGGCTTTTTGCGGGGAGGGTAGGTGGGAAGAAGGAATCAAAGATTCTTTCTTTGAACCGGGAACGTACATTCCATCAGCAATGAAACTTGGACCCAGCGGGCAGGAACAGGAACGTGGGCCTTTGCGTTGGATGGGGTCCTCTTTGGACGAGTCATGTGCTTCCAGACCTAATCAGAACCACCTGGACTTCCTCAGGGCTCAGTCACTGTCCAGGCCGCACGAAGCATTTGAACTTGACCTGTGCTGAAAGCGAGCCAAGGTACATAAAAAGAAAGAGCAGCCTCCACTCACAGGAATAGTTCACATCTGCAGAGAGCGCTTGGAGCCCCGCAGCACACGCTCTGCCTGGCTCTTCCCTCCTTCACCTGAAATTCCAGCAACTACCTCCCACGAGCACCAGTTTACTCCTTTTCAAAAACCAGGCCTTCCAGGAACTTAGGGCACATTTTTATAGGGTGCACTTGAAACCTGTTTGGAATCGGGCAATAGGAGGTCACATAATAAATTCAGCTGTGGGTGTCTTCTTGGGCCTCCAAACTCCTGGAGGAAGCCCCGGGCTTTTGTCCATTTCTCATGTCTTTTAGGAGAGGAATGTTAAAAAAACATTGATCCTTGAACTGGTGTGGGAAGAGCTCATCTCTTTCTAGGGTGTCCGTGTACGTGTGTGGGTGCGGGTGTGTATCAGGGTCAGCATGTGCAGGTTTGGTGTCCGGGGGTGTGTGTGTGTGTGTGTCGGTGTGTTTGTGTAACATGGCCCCAACTCCAGGCCTGTCTCCTCCGAGCCCCCACCGTGCTTGGGGAACTATGGGATGTTAAATGGGGTGGTACCATCCCTCTTTTTCCTGAATGTCTGTCATCACTGCTGCCTGTGTGTCGGCCCCGTGAGGACAGGAGCTGTGTGCGATACTCATTCTGTGTTGCCCACCCACTGCCTGTGCCCTGCACGCGCCTTGTGCTCAAGTAACTCGCACCGGGTGGTTCACAAAGAAGAGAAACGGGTGGAAGCAACAGGACTCCAGAGCGTTGTGATCGTGGCCCCTGGGGGCCTCCCGGGAGGAGGGTGGGTTACTCTGACAGGTGCAGAGTTTGGGCAGCGTTCCAGCCACTCTGCCGTGCCTGCTGGAGACCCGTCCCCACCTCCTGTTGGCACTGGTGGGTTGATGTCATCTTCCTTTAAACTAGCTTTGTTTTTCCACCAGGAAAGGAAAATGGTGCGCTTGTTCCAGTAGATTTGAGTGTTTTAAAGGTTGGTCTGGCTTCACAGATGGTGTCCATCAGCTGCTGCCATACCAGTGAAATGAAAGAAAAGCTGCCTTTCCGGTGTTTCCTTGGCAGAGAACCCAGCAGCTGACACTGGATCAGAATTAGGGCTCATAAAACATGGAGCCAGGACCCTGCACGCTGAGCGCTCTCTTGTAAGATGCTTTCAGCTCCTTATCTTTCCGAACAGCTAAATGTCTGTGCTTGGCTCACTCCCCTTGGGACATTTATTGACTTTTTAGGATGATCTCTTCTGGTGCAAGGAGTCAAGATCTGAGCTGGCCAGCGAACCTGGGATGTTTTCTTCCACATAAGTGGTTCATTTGGATCTTTTATATGAATTTAATTCTGCAAGATTACTTGCTGTAAGACTTGAAAGACATTCTCAGAAGTAAGGAAAAAAAAATTACCAGCATTAAAGCAAAACCCAACCAGACAACAACAACAAAAGCCCCCAAAAGCAAAAATACAGAGCTCTCTGTTTAGCATACATAGGTCTGCAAAGAAAGGGTTTCTGATAACCTCGTATACAAACTCTAACCGGGACGGTAACTGAACTGGAGCTCCTAGGCTGCTGTGTGGGGGCTGAGTCTGAGACACAGTGGTGCTGGGGGGACACACATTGCAATGGTCAGGATGGGGGTTTATTTATCTTACTCTTTCTCTCACTTGATAACATCTTAAGAGAGCCATAGTATTGCAGTTGGCTTAAAATACTGTTCATTCAGGGCAACAAAAGAAAAAAATTAGATAAATCGCATTACATCAAAATTTAAAACTTCTGTGCATCAAAGGACAGATCGACAGGGCAAAAAGTCAACCCACAGAATGGGAGAAAATATTTGAAAATCGTACATTGATTAAGAGGTTAATATCCAGAATATGTAAAGAATTCCCACAACTCAAACACAACAACAAAATAACCCAGTTGAAAAATGGGCAAAGGACTTGAACAGACATTTCTCCAAAGAAGACATGCAAATGGCCAATAGTACATAAAAAGATGCTCAACATCACTGATCATTAGAGGAATGCAAATCAAAACCACAATGAGATACCACTTCACAGCGTTATGATGGCTACTATGAAAAATAACAAGTGCTGGCAAGGATGTGGAGAAACCGGAATGCCGTGCGCTGTTGGTGGGAGTGCAAAGTGGTGCAGCTGCTGTGGGAAACGGTATGGTGGTTCCTCAAAAAATTAAAAATAGAATTACCGTAAGATCCAGCAATTCCACTTCTATGTATATACCTAAGATAATTGAAATCGGGGACTCAAATATTTGCACACCTATGTTCATAGCAGCATTATTCACAATGGCTGAAAGGTAGATTAGTGGAAAACTAAAATGTGGTATATACATGCTATAAAATATTACTCAGCCTTAAAAAGAAAGAGAATTCTGATACATGCTACAACATGGATGCACCTTGAGGACATTATGCTAAGCGAAATATGCCAGTCACAAAAAGACAAATACTGTAGGATTCTGCTTACATGAGGTCCTGCCAGCAGCCAAATTTAGGGAGACGGAAGGTAAGATGGAGCTTGCCAGGGGCTGGGGGAAGGGGGGATGGGGAGCTGTTGTTCCCTGGGTCCAGAGTTCAGTCTTGCAAGATGAAGAGAGCTCTGTGGATGGCAGGCGGTGATGGCTGCATGACGGCGTGACTGTACTTGGTGCCACTGAACCATGCACTTAACGATGCTTACGATGGCACATTTTATGTTATGTGTATTTTACCACATAAAAAATTTAAAAAATTGAAAAAACTATTGTTCCTTCTCTCACTTCTGGGACAAAAGATGTTTTCCAAAGTCCAGGAACATGTGAGTGGGAGCTGTGTGCAGCGCACCCTTCTTTTCGAACCACACATTCAGTGACCTCTTGCTGGACATAAAAAGACTTTGCTGAGTGCGTTTTCCCACCTTCTGCTCACCACACTGAGGATGCCAGAGGAAAACAGCTACACCAGAGTCAAAGTGATCAGACGCTGATTTCCCAACTCCGGCAGACAAGCCAGGGCAGGGAGGGAGCTTGGACCAAGGGCCTCTTGTGGAGGGGAAACGGATCTAAGAAACATTTTCTGTCAATCAACAAACTCTCAAAAACTGTTACTATTAATACTGACATTGTTTCTTGTTTGCCTTCTCTTCTCCCCCCAATCCCCTTTTGAAATGTCCTATTTTTCCCTTTTTCCTGCTCACTTTCTGTCTTTTCTCTTTTCTAGTCTTCTTTTCTGAAATCCTCTTCCTTCGCCTCTCCCCCCCGGCCCCTCTCCTCCCCTCCTCAGTTGTCCCGTTTTTCTCACTCCCTCTGTGTCTGTCTCTTTCTCGGTTTCCCTCCACAGCGGAAGGAACAGTCCTCGGCACAGGGACTCCTGCTCCGCGAGGGCCACAGCAGGGTCCGGGTGGGGACCCTCTGGCAGGCTGGGCTGCAGGCGGGGCCTCTGTCCCTGCCTCGGAGGTCAGCAGCCTCTCGAAAGCAAAGCCGGGCGGGGGGCTCTCCCGCCTCCCCACATTCTCAGCCGCCTTGTCCAGACCTGGGGGGAGCCGCGCCCGGTTTATGATGGGCACCGCGGCTGAACTGCAGGAGGGACAAACTCGGCCCGGCGGCTTTGGTTCCCGCAGGTGTGAAACGTGGCACGCTGTGCCTGCTCGTTGTCATCAGCCCCGGCGCATCTTCCGATGCAGGAGCAAGAGCAAACCGCAGTTGTTTTCCAGCGGGCGGCGCCTTCCTTGTCATCAGGCCTCGTGCCCGCCACGCACACCCGGGGCCGAGACAACAGTGGTTTCCTTTTGGCAGCGCTCACCCGTCTCCATCTGTCACGCCGGCTTCCCCGTCTTGGACAACTGGCGCTGGGCTCTGACACCCCGCCAGGGACTAAGAGGCCCAAGAGAGATGAAAGGAAACGTCCTGTTGACTGAGACAGGGGACAGCTGGTGTCCTCGTTCCCTAAGAGCCTGTCAAAAGTGTCCACTTAGCAACCGTTTCCCCCAGTGCTAGTGATGGGACCTCCCTGGCCGGAGTCCATCGGGCTGGACCTTCCTGGCACTCGAGGTGGAAGAGTGGACAAACAGCTACTTGTCTCTGCCCAGCCTGCTCCTTCCAGACCGAGGGAGAGCGTTCTTTGTTTCAACCACTGACGAAAGCCAACTTGATTGGGTAGCCCTGTGCCAGCTCTCGGGAAGGGGGCAAAGGTAAGGAGGAATGACTCCTGCCCCCAGGTGGCCTAGGATCTCATCGGGAAGGTGGGACGCAGACGGCAAAACCACAGCACTGGGTGGGAAAGGAAATGCGCGCTGAGAGAAGCGCGACTGACTCCCCTGAGCAGCCTCCACGTCGTGACATCCCAGAGGATGGAGAACGTGGAAGCAGGTGGCATTGAAGCGCAGCCTCGGAGAGGCGCCAGGGCTGGGCGTGCCGGGTCAGGGAGAGGGCGTTCCAGGCAGAGGAGCCAGCATACCGTCGGCACCGAGAATTAGGGCAGAGACCGACGCTGGGACCCATGAAGGCTGGTGCTCAGGAGAGGGACCTAGTCAGGAGTTCTGTAAAGAGAGACCAGCAAGGGAAAGGAAAGACATGGGTGGGGCTGTCAAGTGGCCGGAGCGTCCGTGACTGGCTACCTGGGAAGTGTGGTCGCCAGGGCTGGCTGTGCGGAGCAGTCCCTTGGCTGGGCTGGGGCT
Organism: Indri indri; assembly: GCA_004363605.1. Lineage (NCBI taxonomy): Eukaryota > Metazoa > Chordata > Mammalia > Primates > Indriidae > Indri > Indri indri. The sequence continues at coordinate 32,526 of RJWJ010006695.1, read as the reverse complement.
GGCCCCACATGGTCCGTGGACTGGCTGCCACTGGTCCCTGAAGGAATAAGTTCAGAAATTGCAATTTGATGGAGTACTTTTACATCTGTTCAATCTAATAATACACATTTTGAACTTGTATTTCATACACTTTGTTTTTATTCTGTTTTTTCCTAATTATACATTTTTTATTGCATTTTACAAAATGTAGATCTGTGACAGATTGGAAAGAAAAAAAACCCTGGTCTTTCCTGACTGGTGGTTTGAGAAGCCATTCTCCCCTGGAACAGGCTCTGTCTTCCCTCAGTGACGTGTGGTGAAGCTTCATGCTGTTTACTGAGCTCTGCTGTCTGAAGTCTGACCATTTTCCCCGCTCTGGGTGGACCACAGGTGGCATGTGTCATGTCTGCACACGTGTGCTGGGGTCCTCTGGGGCTGGGTAGGGACACAGGATTTAGGGCGTCTGTGGGTGCTGGGTCTGTACTTTGGGTTCCACCCGTGAGCATCTTCAAGTCATGGGGCAGATCTGGGGCTGATTCCTGCCACCAGCCCACAGGGAAAGCCACAGGTGGTCCCAGGGAAGGCCGGGCAGCAGCCTGCTCTTTGTCGGGGACCCTCTGGGGTCCCATCTCTTATTAACTATTTTCGCTTGTCTAATATTTGTAACTGGCTTACTGAATGAAGCAGACATGGGCTGGGCTCGTGAAATGATATTCTATTTTCTACCTCACTGCCTTCCTCACCTCCTCTGTCGGACCCCTGTCCTGGGACCTCGCTGAGATTCCACAGCCTTCCGAAATCCAATCCAGTCCCTTGCAGGTACGCAGGAACAGTCTCATTTTCATGTATCAAATAGCCCAGACTAAGCTAAAAAACTTTTTAAAGTTTTTCATAAAATTTATTAGGAGATGTATTTGCAGAATTTTACTGTTACAAACAGCATGAAATTTACCAAAAAATTTCACTGATACCAAATGGCCCAAGAGGTAAATGTTAGCATAACATAAAAGCACTCGATTCATTTCTACAAAAGTAGAAACCAATGTCTGAAGAGGTTATAATTGAATGCATGAACTCCGATTTCTGTGGCAGATAATTTCTTACCTAAAAAATTACAAGCCTGGTCTCTGACTTTCAGTCTAATTTGTTTCCCAAGTATACCAAGGTAACACCTTTTTGAAACTATAGTTACTAGGTGACGTGCTTTTTATTGTGTGATACTTAAAATCAAAGAACGTTTCAAAAATCTTTTGGCTCCTTTTACAATCACACTGACGAAGTTTCAATATTAAGATCTTAGTAATGCACTCGGGTAACATTTTTGTTGTGTTCCCCACAAGAAGACAGACACTCTGTCGGCTTCTCAGGGTGGAGGGGAAGATGGCGGGAGGGGAAGATGGCGAAAATCAAAATCATGTGGGACGTTTAGGGTGAGGAGGTAGAAGAAAGAGAGAAAGCACAGTTAAAGAGAGAGGGACGGATGGAGAAAAATTCAGTGTCTGAAAGAGAAGGAGGAGGGACCACGCTGGAAGCCGCAGACAAGTTACTAAAATAAGGCCGGCACCGCGGCATTGGGTGTTGAGATTGGGAGATCACTTTTTTACTTTTGAAATGCTAGGTTTTTAAAAATAATTTTTATTCTCTGATTTAATATTATTTATTCATATGTACACATGTATTTATATGTTAAAATGTAACTCGCCATATTTTTGTAATACAAACACATCTATTATTGATAGACAACACGATTTTTGACTTAATATTTGTATTTTATTGGATGATACGTATTAAAATGACTCTTATGCATCTTTCTTTTGTAGAATTCAAAGGCGTTTAAAGGCCTTGTTAGTTCTGAATTATTTCTAACGCTTACCTCCATCTTCCCTTCCATCCCGCCTCTGCAGCCGTCTCTGCAAGAATCCGGGCAACATGCGCTGTGCTGATGTGTGTTAGGAACCCACTGCCGTGTGACTCAAGCGTTGTGTTTGACCTTAGGGAACAGGTAAGAGAAAACTCGCTTCTCTAATACAGATGTTAAGTCATAAAGTATTAATGACACATGTGCTAAATGTTATAAAATAGGACTGAGAGAGGGGGTGCTGTGTCTACGTCAGTCCAGAGTGCCGTAGGCACTCAGCAGTTCCAATCTGGCTGGAGCATACGGAGCACGGGGGAGGTGGCAAGTGACGGCTCTAGAACGGTGACCGTCCCCATAAGTCATATTGATAACTCGTAAATTCGACAGCATTTCAAAGGGAAGCCACTGAACGTGAATAACTGGGCTGATAAAATTTATACAGGAAAACCTCTATTTGGCTGAGGTGTGGAATGATTAGGATGGCAATAAAGATAAAGGTAGGAAAACAAATTAAGACCTGTTTTAATGGTCCAGGAGAAAAAGTGCACTTTTGAAAACAGAGTGGTAGCAGGGGGTATCAGAGCTGAGGGCCTCAGGGTTTGTAAGGTGGGTACTATCGATACTCCCACTTTATAAATGGGGAAATTTGGGCAAAGCAAGGTTAAGGCACTTCCTCAAGTTCATACTGCTAGTATATGGCTTAGCAGATTCGAATTGACAACGTGAAGAGATTTGAACGGAGGCGTGTCTAGGATCGTGTTCTTACACGGAGCATCTTAGATGGTAGGCTGTGCTAGCTGTCAGACAGTCTGAGGTATAACAAACCACCTCAAAATTTAGTGGCTTAAAGCAAGCGATATTTGGTACCTTGCATTTTCTGCGGGTCGGCAATCCAGGCATGGTCGAGCTGTGTCCTCTAGCTCAGGGCTGTCACAGCCTGCAGTAAAGCTGCCATCCAAGGCTGTGTGTCATCCGAGGTCTGGACTGGGGAAGACTCTGCCTCTTTTTTTTTTTTTAAATTTCAACATATTAATTAAGGGGATACAAGTGTTTTTGTTGCATGGATACACTGAATAATGCTTAAGTCAGGGCTTTTGGTGTGCCTGTCACCAGAATCGCATTCACTGTACTCAGTAGTTAAGTTTTTACCCCACACTTCCCTTCCCACCCTCCACTTCTCTCAGCTTCTCACATCTTTATATTGCTTTGTGCCCATGGGGACCTACTGTTTAGCTCCCACGTATCAGTGAGAACATGTGGTGTTTGGATTTCTACTCCTGAGATGCTTCTCTTAGGAGAATGGTCTCCAGTTCCATCCAAGTTGCTGCGAAAGACATTATTTCATTATTTTTTTACGGCTGTGTAGTACTCTATGGTATATATAGATATACGCACACACCCCACCTTTTCTATGTCCACTTATGAACTGACGGGCACTTAGGTTGGTTCCACGTCTTTGCAGTTGTGAATTGTGCTGCAGTAAGAATCAAGTGCAGTTGTCTTTTGATATGATGACTTCATTTCCTTTGGGTGGATCCCCAGTAGTGGGATTGCTGGATCAAATGGTAGGTCTATATTTATTTCTTTGAGAAATCTCCATGCTGTTTTTCACAGAGGTTTTACTAATTTGCAGTCCCGCCAACAGTGTATAATGGTTCCTTTCTCTCTGCAACCATGCCAGCATCTATTGTTGTTTGACTTTAGTAATGGTCTTTTTCATAGGGGTAAGGTGGTATATCATTGTAGTTTTAATTTGCATTTCCCTGATGATTAGTGATGGACATTTTTTTTATGTGTCTGTAGGCCATTTCTCTATCTTCTTTTGAAAAACTTCTGTTAATGTCTTTTGCCCATTTTTTGATGGAGTTGTTTGTTCTTTTCTTGCTAATTTGTTTTTGAGTTCTTTGTAGATTCTAGATATTAGACCTCTGTCAGATATATAGTTTGCAAATATTTTTCCCCATTCTATAGGTTGTCTATTCACTCTTTTGATTATTTCCTTTGCTGTGTAGAAGCTTCTTAATTTAATTAAGTCTCATTTATTTTTGTTGTTGCTATATTTGTCTTTGGGGTCTTAGTCATAAATTCTTTGCCTAGGCTGATATATATAAGAGTTTTTTCTATATTTTCTTGTAGAATTTTTATGGTTTCATGCCTTACACTTAAGTATTTTATCCATCTTGAATTAATATTTGTATATAGTGAGAGATAGAGGTCCTGTTTCGTTCTTCTTGTGTGGGTACCCAGTTTTTCCCAGCAACATTTATTGAATAGAGCTTCCTTTCCTCAGTGTATATTGTTGTCTGCTTTTTCGAAGATCAATTGGTTGTAGGTAGATGGTTTTCTATCTGGGTTCTCTGCTCTGTTGCATTGGTCTATGTCAGTACCGTGCTGTTTTGGTTAATATAGCTTTGTAGTATAGCTTTGAGTCAGGTAATGTGTTGCCTCCAGATTTGTTCTTTTTGCTTAGGATTGCTTTGGCTGTTAGGGCTCTTTTTTGGTTCAGAATAAAGCTTAGGATTTTTTTTTCTAGATTTGCGAAACATGACATTGGTATTTCGATGGGGATTGCATTGAATCTGTAAATCACTTTGGGCAGTATGGACATTTTAGCAATGTCGATTCTACCAATCCATGAACAAGTGACGTTTTTCCATTAGTTTGTGTCCTCTGCAATTTCTTTCATGAGTGTTTTGTAGTTCTCCTTGTGGAGATCTTTCAGCTCCTTAAGTATATTCCTAGGTATTTTATTTTCTTTTTAGCTATTGTGAATGGCATTGAGTCCTTGATTTGGCTCTCAGCTTGACTGTTATTAGTATATAAAAATGCTACTGATGGGTGTACATCGATTTTATAACCTGAGACTTTGCTAAATTTATTTATCAATTCCAGAAGTCTTTTGGTGGAGTCTTTAGGGTTTTCTAGATACAAGATCATATTGTCAGCAAACAAGGATAGTTTGATCTCTTCTTTCCTGATTCAGATGCCATTTATTTCTTTCTCTTGTCTGATTGCTCTGCCTAGGACTTGCAGTACTATGTGGAATAGAAGTGGTGACAGTGGGCACACTTGTTTTGTTCCAGTTCTTAGGGGGAATGCTTTCAACTTGTCCCCATTCAGTTTAATGTTGGCTGTGGGTTTGTCATAAATGGCCTTTATAATTTTGAGGTATGTTCCTTCTATGCCTAGTTTGTTGAGGGGTTTTGTCATAAAATGGTGCTGGATTTTATTGAATGATTTTTCTGCATCTACTGAGATGATTATATGGTCTTTGTTTTTGTTTCTGTTTATGTGGTGAATCATGGTTATTGATTTGTGTATGTTAAACCATCTTTGCATCCCTGGGATGAAACTCACTTGATCATGGTGGATTGTCTTTTTGATGTGCTATTGAATTAAGTTTACTATTATTTTGTTGAGGATTTTTGCATCTATGTTCATGAGGGATATGGGTCTGTAGTTTTCTTTTTTTTTTTTGTGGTTGTGTCCTTTTCTGGCTTTGGTATCAGGGTGATACTGGCTTCATAGAATGAGTTAGGGAGGATTCCTTCCTTCTTGATGTTTTGGAATAGTTTCTGTAGGATTGGTACCAGTTCTTCTTTGTAGGTCTGGTGGAATTCAGCTGCAAATCCATCTGGTCCAGGGCCCTTTTTTGGTGGGAGGTAGTTTTTTTTATTACTGCTTCAAGCTCATTGCTCATTATTGGTCTGTTCAGGATTTCTCTTTCTTCCTGATTCAGGCTTGGGAGGCTGTGTGTTTTCAGGAATTTATCTATTTCCTCTAGGTTTTCTAGTTTGCATAGAGGTTTTCATTAGTATTCACAGATGATATTTTGTATTTCCGTGATATCAGTTTTAATATCTCCTTTTTCATTTCCGATTGAGGTTATTTGAATCTTTTCTCTTCTATTTCTGGTTAATTTGGCTGGTGATCTATAACGCTGTTTATCTTTTCAAAGAACCAACTTTTTGTTTCATTGATCCTTTGTATTGTTATTATTATTAGTAGTAGTATTTGGTTTCCATCTTGTTCTGCTCTGAGCTTAGTTATTTCTTTTGTTCTGTTGGCTTTGGGTTTGGTTTGTCCTTCTTTTTCTAGTTCCTTGAGATGTGACATTAGGTTGTTAATTTGTGATCTTTCTGTCTTTTTGATGTAGTCATTTAAGGCTATTAATTTTCCCCTTAGGACTGCTTTTGCTATATCTCATAGATTTTTGACAGCTTGTGTCCCCTTGTCATTCAGTTTGAGGAATCTTTTGATTTCCATCTTACTTTCATTATTGACTGAAGGATCATTCAGCAGCAGGTTGTTTAATTTCCATGACTTTGTGTAGTTTTGAGTGTTTCTCTGGGAATTGATTTCTAATTGTATTACACTGTGATCTGAGAAGATTTCAATTATTTTTTGAATTTGCTGAGACTGTTTTTGTGGCCTAAGATAGGATCAATCTTGAAAAATATCCCATGTGCTGATGAGAGCAATGTATATTCAGTAGTTTTGTGTAGAGCATTCTGTAAATGTCTGTTAGGTCCACTTGTTGTGGAGTCCTGTTTAAGTCCAGTGCTTCTTTATCTTCTTTAATGATCTGTCCAGTTCTGTCAGTGGAATGTTGAAGTCCCAGCAATTAATGTGCTACTGTTTATCTCTTTGTTTAGATCTAGAAGAATTTGCTTTATGAAACGGGGAGCTCCTGTGTTAGGTGCATATATATTTAGGATTGTTATGTCTTCTTGTTGAATTGCTCCCTTTACCGTTATATAATGACCATTTTGTCTTTTTTTTTTTTTTATCATTTTTGATTTAAAGTCTATTTTATCTGATATGAGAATGGCTATACCTGCTCGTTTTTGGTTTCCATTTGCATAGAACATTTTTCCATCTCTTAACCTTGAGTCTGTGTGAGTCATTGTGGTTTCGATGTGTTTCTTGGGGACAGAAAATACTTGGAATGTGTTTTTTCATCCATTCAGCCAGTCTGTGTCTTTCGAGTGGGCATTCAGAGAGTTTCTGTTGAGTGTTATTCTTGATATGTGGGATGCTGTTCTGTTCATCATGTTGGATGATACTTTATTGTGTTGTTTTCCCTCTTATGCTATTGTTTTAAAGAGCTATGAGCTACAATTTTGGGGTGTTTTTACACTGGTGGGTATCTATTGTGCTGTTGCATGCACAACACACTTTTAAGCATTTTCTGTAGGGAAGTTCTAGTAGTGACAAATCCCATAGTGTTTGTTTGTCTGGAAAAGTCTTTATTTCTCCATCATTTATGAAACTTAGTTTTGCAGGATACAAAATTCTTGGCTCTGTTTAAGAAGATTAAAAAGGGGACCCCAATTCCATCTCTGCTGAGAAGTCTGCTGTTAGCTGGGTGGGTTTTCCTTTGTAGTTAGTTGTTGCTTTCATCTTGCAGCGTGTAGAATTTTCTCCCTCATTTTGACTTTGGCCAGGTTGATGACTATATGTCTTGGGGATGTCCTATTTCTTATGCATCTTCCTGGTGTTTGATAACCATCTTGTAGCCGGATATCTGAATTTCTGACAATACCAGGGAAGTTCTTAATATTTCCCTCAAACAGGTTTTCCATGCTTTTTGTTTCTTCTTCTTCTCTCTCCAGGATACCTGTAATTCATATATTGGCTCGTTTCATGTAGTCTTATATTTCTCTGAGTGATTGCTCATTATTCTTTATTTTTTTTCCTGCATCTTAGATTGATTGGATTAATTTGAAAGCATTGTCTTCAGTTTCCGAGATTCTTCCTTCTCCTTGGTCTAGCCTGTTGTTGAAGCTTTATGCTGTATTTTGGAATTCCCTAAATGACTCCTTAATTTCTTTAACTTCTATTATATCCTTTCTTATGTTGTATGTCTCTGTAGCAAGTTTTTCATTTTTTTCATTTATGTCCTGCAACATTTTTTGGCTTCTTTGTGTTGGTTTTCAACTTTCTCTTCAATTCCATTCATCTTGTTTGCCATCCATATTCTGAATTCCATTTCTGATAGTTCAAAAATTTCCTTTGGTTGGGTTCCATTGCTGTGGACCTATATTGTGATCCTTTGAGGGTGTCAAACTGCTTCCTTTTTCATGTTGCCAAAATTTTTTTTGCTGGTTTCTTCTCATCTGAAACCTCTTCTCTCTGCTCAGGGCTGATAGGTTTGTGGTGCACCTGTTCTCCTTTGCTGGGAACTCTCGCACTTTGTGAGAAGCAGGAGAGGTCCCCAGATAACTCTTTTGTGTCCCACTCTGGAGAAGTGACCCAGCAGGAGAGGAGTGAACACACTGAGAACCTGTAACACAGCTGTTCTCATGCATTGTCTCCATCCCCTGTGGTTGTCACGGTCTAAGCTGATGCCGGGGGTATTCGCTCACATGGTGTATTGGTCCCCAGGCCTCTGTCGGAAGCTTGGGCAGGGGGATGCACAATTCCCTCTACACAGAGGTGGGTGGTGTGACCTGGACCAGTGCCTGGGGGAGTTGTGAGACTTTCGTGGGTGCCTGGGTGCATTGTGGGACAGCGGCCAGTAGCTGGGCAGGTCGTGGTACCGGGGCCAGTGCTGGGATCTTTGTGTGGAGCACTGGGTCCCCAGGCCAGTCTTCACTGAGGTGGGCTTTGCAGGAGAGAGCTCTGCCCATCCCTGTCGTAGTGGGCGTGGCTGTTTGGTCAGGCTGTCTAGGCGGTGGCCATAGGCATCAGGGCTGTGGGCATTCACTCTGTCCAGGTGTAGGTGTGATGGCAGTGTGTGGTGGTGTTGGCTTGGGGCTAGAGGATCCCTGGTGGAGAGCTGGTGTGGCTTGTGTGGTGTGGTGGGGGCGTGGCCCACTAGCTGGCTCACAGAACCAAAGGGCGTGGCCTGTTGCCTGGCGTGCATGTCTGCAGGGGCATGACCTGCCATGTGGCACTTGGGACCAGGGGTGTGGCTTGCCAGCTGGTGCATAGGACCAGGGAGTGTGGCCTGCCGCAGGGCCCATGCAACTGTGAGGGTGTGGACCTCTGGGTGGCACGCAGGGCCAGGGAGCTTGTTCCTCTGGTCACTGTGCAAGACTGCCACAAGTGGCCTGCTGGTTGGCCTGCCGGTCTGCCGCTGCGTGGAGCTCTGCTTGGTGCCCAGATCTTCAGGGCTGTGGGCCTTGGTGCTGCAGCGCTTGGGCTGGGAGGCTGGCTCCACTGGTTGGGGTGCGGGGCCGTGGGGGCTGGGCCACTGGATGGCTGGGGCTCTCTCCCCACACGAGTTCTGTGAATGCTGCTATCGTGGGACTTCTCAAACTCCTTGAGCTCCCTGGTGGGGGGTGGTGCCCAGCTCCCAGGCACGGGTGTGCGAGTGCATCACGGGTGCTCCGACAAGGAACAATGTAGGGGCAACTGCAGCGGAGCCAATCCCTGTGTAGATTGAGAGCTCCGGAACTGAGAGCTCAAAGTGACACCAGCCTGGCGACCCAGGAACTGAGACCAGTGGGCCCCTCCTGAGCCTGCTGTCCAAAGCAACTTCACTGTACAGACTCCAGACAGTCACCCGATCAGCACAGAAGCCTGTGGTGGTTGGGGGGATCCCCCACAACTGGAGTCAGAGTGTCCACGCAGGGAGCATGGGGCCCTGGGGCTCTCTCCTTTATCCCTTCCCCACGTGTAGGGGTCTTCCCCAGGTACCTTCTGATTTGGCGAGTGACACTCCCTGTCCCTGTCTTCTTCACTCTGTCTCCCTTCATTCCTCTGATGATCTGCAATGCTCTCTCCAACAGGGTCCATCTGTAGTGAGCATCCACTTGCAGTTTTCCATCTTCTCCCAGACAGCGCCGTGGATGGGCTGCCTCTAGCCTGCCATCTTGCACGGACGATCCTAAATTTCTTACTCAGGTTAAACCTCTCCCTCCTGCCCCACAGCCTCAGAAGCCTGCAGTGGAGGGAGGGCAGGTGGTCTTTTCCTCTCCCTGTCTGGCCCCCCGCACTGGTTCTCCTGCTTGTTGGGGAGTGGGGAGGGGGGAGCTGAGGAGACAAAGAAGGGGGAAGCTCTTGCCCTTGGCCAGTGTGTAGGAATCTGGAGTAAGTGCCCTGATTTGGCTGGCGCCCCAAGCTAGGCTTTCCCTCACGGGGACTTTTATGAATTGTTGGATACCCTCGGCCCTCCCCAAGGAGACCTCCCATCTGGCAGCCAACATGGCAACCCCCTCAGTTCCTGCTCCTGCAGGTGCAGCCTGCAGGTGTCTGCTGGGTCACCTGGCCCTGGAGGGTGCTCACATGAGCGTGGCCCTTTGGATGGCCTGGCACTGTGGCCCTGCCAGGCCCCGGAAGGCACTTTCAGGGCAGCCCCCTCATGGCTCTGCCTTTCCAAATAACCACCCCACAGGCCTTTCCCCTGGAAGCCAGACACCCGGCCCTGGGTCCTCCAAACTCCAGGCGACGCCGCTGGGCTCCCCTGGGAGCTCTGATCTAGTCCCAGGGCTGTCTTGCTGGAGGCGGGGCCGCGGGGAGCATCCACACCGACTGAGGCTGAGCCCCCACCCTCTCCAGGAAGGACACTGTCACCAGCCCTCTCCCTCCACCTCGCTTGCTACCCTTTTGAGCTGAAGAAGGCGGCTGGCGCTGAAGGGGGTGGAGGGGCGGGTTAATTTAACAGCGAGCGCAACATAAGAAACTGCGCAGCACAGTCTCTAGCTGTGCGCGCGCGACCTGGGCGGCACGGCCGACCCCAAGGTGTTACGGGCAGCAACCCAGGAGCAGTCACCCCCTCAGGGAATGCAGGGAAGTGACGGGTTAGGAAAACGTAGAAGCACTTCCTGCCATGCGGAAGCAGCATCTGTAATCGTCTTGGGCTCGTGGACCCCTGACAACCTGCGCGAGCCCCCGCGCAGTGACTATCGTCAGCCACCGGGTGACAGGCAGCCCGGGAGTGTGATCTCTGGGCCCGGGAAGCCGGAAAGGGAAGCTGCGCAGCCGCCCTGCCTCTGCCTGGAGTGAACGTCCCAACCACGGTGCAGGGAGAGGGAGCCCGGGCGGAATCCGGTGGTCCTGCCCGGTTAGGTAGGGGCTGGCGCTCAGGAGGCTGCGGCAGCTGGCATTTTAGAGGCAGAGAACTGGAGGTGAATGAACCATACCGAAAAGGAGCTCCAGAAATGTGCAGAGGGGTGATGATGCGTGAGACTGGGCAAAGAACAACTGCTAGGGAAGAACAGTCATGGAGGGCTGCTGGCCAAGACATTCCCAGAGCTTACGCAGGTCTGGGCATCACCAGATTCTACCCGGCAGCTTGGAGAAACCTTGTTCGACACGAAAACGGCCGCAGAAGGCACACACCTTCAGAGTGGTACTTAAATGACCTAGAAGAAACGCCTTTAGACCTGCCTAGGGAAAGTTTGTTTTTTTTTTTAAAGCCCCAAATATTAAACTGATGTGCAAATAACTGACCCGTGCCAGAATAAAGTCCATTACTCTTTAAACAAAAGCAACAAAATCTAATAACTCCACAATGTGAAATTCACTGAATTACTAGATTTGCAAAGAAGCAGAAAAAAACGTGTCCCATAGCCAAGAGAGAAAAAAATTACTTAAAAGAAACAAACCCAGAAATGACAGACATGATGGAATTAGCAGAAAAATGTTTTAACTTTCCTCATTCCTATCCCCATGAATGTAGCTGGACTCACTTCCAAAGAGCAGAGCACGGAGGGGGATGGTAATTTTATAGTGGGAGACCTAACAGACCCTGCCTTAGCCAGGTGCTCAAGGTTTATATCACTGTTGATATATCCTGTCGGTATCATTTACCCCTGATATGAGGTCATGAGAAGGCCCTTCACCTCTGTGGCATTTTCCAAAAAACCCATATAATCCTAGCCTAACATGAGGGGAAAAAATTTGAAAAACTATAATTGAGGGACATTTACAAAATGCTGACCGGTACTTTTAAGATCACAAAAAAAAAGGAGAGCTTGGAAAGCATCACTGCCCGGAGGAGACAGCAGAGAATTGCAATGTCTAAATGCTGTGGAGTAGCCTGGACTGGATTCTGAAATGTCAAAAAGACATTACTGGAAAAAGTGGTGAAATCCGAATGAAGTCTGGAGTTTGGTGTCTTGTAATGCACCAATGTTAATCTCTTAGTTGTGTTAGTTTCCTTAGGGCAGCGTCACAGAATATCACAAACTGGGAGGCTTCAAACAATAGAAATTTATTTTCTCACAGTTCTGGAGGCTTGGAGTCTGCCAGCAAGGCATTGTCAGGGACGTGCCCTCCCTAAAGGCTCCTAGGGGAACTGTCCCTGCCTCTTTCTACCTTTTGGTGGTCACTAGCAAACCTTGGGGTTCCTTGGTTTGCAGATATGTCCACCTCCTTCATGACATGGCATTCTCTCTTTATACTATCTTTGTAACTTTCCTACAAATATAAAATTATTCTAAAATAAAAAAATATTTTTAAAAACCAGCTATTATAAATATGCTGAATATGCTAAAAAATCTAGTGGAAAATGTGAAGATAATGAAGACAGAAATGGAAGATATAAAAAGAACGAAACAAGTTCTAGAGTGCTAAAATACAATATCCAAAACGAAAAATGCAACTTCCAGGTTTTGGTTCTGCATGTAAGGAACGCAGATGTTGCCACTGTGTCCTAACAACAAGTAAAGAACTAAACAAACTGAAACATCGAACTCTTAGATGCACAGGAGAAATGAGATTACGGGGCAGACCTCTGCCGCCCAGATTGGAGAGACAGACAGGCGAAGACAGAGAACCACACTGTGCCAGAACAGCCACCACCTGGGAACCAGCGCTGGGGCGGAAAACTGACCTGTAATTGACAAACTGCTGGAGGCTGGGTGTGCATAAGTGTGAGAGTTAAAAACTCCAGGAGACCCATTCACAGGGGACCCCCCCACCAACAGTTTTGTGAGCTCCAGGAGCTCAATCAGGTTCTCACAATAAATATTGCAGAAAAGTCCCCTCATGACTGGGGCATGACAGGAGGGGAAAAGGATACATTTTGAAATACGCCAGAGCACTCTGTTCTTTTTTTTTTTTTTTTTTTTTGAGACAGAGTCTCACTCTGTTGCCTGGGCTAGAATGCTGTGGTGTTAGCCTAGCTCACAGCAACCTCAAACCCCTGGGCTCAAGCGATCCTCCTGTCTTAGCCTCCCAGGTAGCTGGGACTACAGGCACGCGCCACCATGCCCAGCTAATTTTTTTCTATATATTTTTAGTTGTCCGATTAATTTCTTTCTAATTTTAGTAGAGATGGGGTCTTGCTCTTGCTCAGGCCAGTCTCGAACTCCTGACCTTGAGCGATCCACCCGCCTTGGCCTCCCAGAGTGCTAGGATTGCAGGCGTGAGCCACCATGCCTGGCCCACTCTGTTCTTTTTAATAAGGCCTGCCCTTAGGAGAGACTAGTTAACTAGAATCTAACCTGATGGGGTTCTTCTCAGAGCCTAACTGACCTGGAGAAGAAATATACCTAACTCTAGCCAGCCCTCCTCTTCTGCATGGGAGACAGGACATACCAGCTCTAGCTGCTCTAGCTGCTCTAGCCATCCTGTCCCCACCTAAGGGTCAGGGGAGGAGAAAAGGAGAAGTTCATAGTCCAGAGGAACAGGCCCACTAAAAGACCCAGACCTAATGTTCAGACTACAGAACGCTTCCCCTCACCCCACATCTTCCTACCACGACTAAAGGTCTACTCACCGCAGTTCCTTTTTCTCAGTACGTCATGTCCAGCTCTCAAGAAAAAACTGCAGGGCTGGGCACAGTGGCTCATGCCTGTAATCCTAGCACTCTGGGAGGCTGAAGTGGGTGGGTCGTTTGAGCTCAGGAGTTCGAGACCAGCCTGAGCAAGAGCAAGACCCTGTCTCTGCTAAAAATAGAAAAAAATTAGCTGGACAACTAAATATATATGTAGGCATGGTGGCACATGCCTGTAGTCCCAGCTACTTGGGAGGCCAAGGCAGAAGGATTGCTTGAGTCCAGGAGTTTGAGGTTGCTGTGAGCTAGGCTGATGCCACGGCACTCTAGCCCAGACAACAGAGTGAGACTCTGTCTCAAAGAAAAAAAGAAAAAGAAAAAACTACAAGGAATACTAAAAAGCAAAAGCACAATTTGAAGAGAGAGAGCAAGCATCAGACCCAGACATGGCAGGGATGTAAGAATTATGGGGATTTAGAACAACTATGATTAATATGTGAAGGGCTCTCAAGGATAAAGTGGACAGTAAGCAGGAACAAACGGGCAATATAAGCAGAGAGGTGGCAATCCCAAGGTGGGATCAAAAGCATGGTAACAGAAATGAAGAATAGACTTCAGATGTGCTTGAGAATGGACGAGTCCTCTGATGCACTTATTAGTAGACTGGACATGGCTGAGGAAAGAATCCCTGAGCTTGTGGCTTTATGCAAAGAAATCTTCAAAACTGAAAAGCAAAGAGAACAAAGATTGAATGAAAGAGAACAGAATATCCAAGAACTGTGGGATGGTTACAAGAGATGTAACATCCTTGTAATGGGAATACCAGTAGGAGAAGAAAAGAGAAAGGGAAGAGAAGAAATATTTGAAACAATAATGACTGAATAGTTTTCCAAAATTAATGTCCAACACCAAACCACAAATCCAGGAAGCTCAGAAAACACCAAGCAGGATAAATGCCCAAACAACCACACTTAGGCGTATCGTTTTCAAATTACAGAAAATGAAAGATAAAGAAGAAAACACCGAAAGAAGTCAGAGGAAAAAATCGGCTTACCTATAGAGTGGCAAAGATAAGAATTACTTCTGACTTCTCTTCAGAAACCATGCGAGCAAGACAAGAGTCACGTTAGATATTTAAAGTGAGAGAAAAAAAACCCACCAGCCTAGAATTCTGTACCCTGTGAAATTATCCTTTGAAAGTGAAGGAAGAATAAAGACTTTCTCAGAAAAACAACAATTCAGGGAATTTGTTGCTGGTAGACCTGCCCAGTAAGAAATGTTACAAGAAATTCTTTGGAGAGAAGGAAAATAGTATAGGTCAGAAATTCAGATCGATGTAAAGAAAGGAAGAGCATCAAAGAAGAAATAAGTGAAGGTAAAATAAAAACTTTGTTTTTCTTATTTGTAATTGATCTAACATATAACAGGTTGTTCAAAATAATAGCAACTATGCATTCAATTTTGTTTACTTATGTATGTATCTCTTATATGCACAAGAAAACATGACTGAATACATATACGTGCTTATGAAGCATATACAGACACACACACTCTCGTGTACGCCCATACATGGGTGGAAGGCATGCAGCAACCACACAAGGGGTGAGAGGGAAGTTTTGGATTATTTTGTTATTATACTTGGATTAGCTCTGAATGTGCATCGCACACTCTAGGCCAATCAGTAAAAAAATGTATAAAAAGAAGTATAACTGATAGCTCACACAGGGAAGAAAATGGAATCCTATAAAATGCACAACGGAAATGAAAAAGTCACAAGAAAGGAATTTAACAGTATACTGCAAAGAACAGGCCAGTGAACTCGCAGACACAGGAACAGAAAGGATCTGAACTGAAGCGTGCAGAGGTAGATCGCAGGGACAGGAACAGAGTGTCAGTGACACGCTGGACGATATCAGTTGGTCAACATATGTGTGATTTTCTGCCCCCAGAAAAGGGGCAGAAGAAATATTTGAAGAAACGACGGCTTAAAAATGTTCAAGTTTGTGAAAACTAGAAATGTACCCATCCAGGAAGCTCTGAGAAGTCAAGCAGGACAACACAAAGAAAAGGACACAGGGCACCTGGTGATCAAGTTGCTGCAAATGCGCGATAAACTGAAAACCTTAAAAAGGCAGCTGAGGCAAAAAAGCCATGCCGTGTATTGAGGAGCGAATATAAAATGCAAGGCTGGCTCCTTGTCAGGAGCTCTGCAAGGCAAATCGCAGCTGGTGGAGCAGCGTCTTAAAGTGGGGCTGGGGGGAAGGAACTTGCCGACCTACAGTTCTATTCCAAGTTAAAGTTTTCCCAAAAAGAGGTGAAATAAAGACTTTTCAGACAAATAAAAGCTGAGGGAATTTTTATCCAGGAGACCCGCACTATTAGAAATGTTAAAGGAAGCTTTTGAGGCAGAATGAAAATGATACCAGATAAATATGCACAAGGGAATGCAAAGTGCCAGAGATGGAAAATATTTGAGTAAATATGAAAGATATTTTTCTTCGTTTTTGAATTTCTTTAAAAGATTATTAACTCTTTTACAATAATGCTTTGTGAGATATGTAATACAGCCATGCAGGCTTAGTGACGAGGACGCATTCTGAGAAATGCGCTGTCTGGCAGTTTCGGGGCCGTGTGGCCATCCAGAGTGTACGTGCACAGACCCAGGTGGCACAGCCTGCTACTTGTCGCGGCTGCATGGCACCGCCTAGTGCTTCCCGGCTACAGCCCCACACAGCACATGGCTGCACTGCATACTGTAGGCGATGGCAACGCGGCGGTATTTGTGCGTCTAAACACACCTAAACATAGAGAAGGCACAGTCAAAATACAGCATGAAAGATAAAAAACGCTGCACCAGTGTAAGGCCCTTATCGTGGATGGAGCTTGCAGGGCTGGAAGTTGCTCTGGGGAGCCAGGGAGTGAGCGGTGAGTGAGCGTGGATGCCCAGGACGTTACTGCACATTATAAACACTGCACATTTAGGCCACACTGAATTTATAAAAAATAAAGTAATTGTGCTATGACATTGTGATGGCTACAGTGTCACTAGGCGATAGGAATTTTCCACCTCCATTATAATCTTACGGGACCACCATCGTCTGTGCGGTCTGCCGTTGACCAAAATGTTTTGTGGTGCATGACTGTGCCATATTTTCACTGTGTGTAAGACATCATTAGAGATCCCACAGGCATGAATAAGTTATTATTTTTTGAAAAAACTCTGCCAACAGCTAGGCGTGGTGGCTTATGCCTGTAATCCTAGCACTTTGGGAGGCTGAGGCAGGAGGATTGATGAGCCCAGGGGTTTGAGGTTGCTGTGAGCTAGGCTGACACCACTGCACTCTAGCCCGGGCAAGAGAGGGAGACTCTGTCTCAAAAAAAAAAAACAAAAAAAAGTTGATTACAATTTAAACAACAAAAAAACGAACAAATGAAAACTCTGCTAACAAATTTGACACCCTCGCTGAAAGAGCACTACAAAAACGTCAGTTACCAAAACTGACTCAGGGAGAAGGAAAAATATGAAACAGAATCAAATCGGTGAGAGAGATTGAATTAATAATGTAAAACCTTCCCACAAAGGATATTCCAGGCCCAGGTGGCCTCACTGGAGAATGTTGTCAAACATTTAAGGGGGAAATTATAACAGTCCTACACCGATACATGGCACGGAGGAAGAAGGAGCGTTTTCCAGTTTGTCTCCCGAGGCCGTGCCGATGCAGGCTGCCCTAGGCACTGTCCTGCATACTGTCCAGCCTCTGTTCCACTGCTCCCAGGACCTTTGCTCTGCTTCACACCTCCCGATTGCTCTAGAGCACCCCGAGGCCTCCTTTTCTGAACTCTGGGTGCACCACGGAGCTCGGTACGGTGTCCCTGGGCACAGGATGCCTCTGACTATTCATGCGGGCCAGCGGCACCCCGGGGGGGATTGGACATTCATCGCGGGGATGGTTTCCACGCATCACGTCGTTCCACGTACAACCTGCATGTCCTATCCAGGCTCAAGTCCACGTCCAGATGTCAGGAGAGAGTAACTGCTTGGATCAGGGTGACTTTTCTCCAGCTGATCCCCAGGTGTGAACATGCCGGCACCAGCCCGCTGGTGGCCTCGGCACTGGCCAGGCGCTGTTCCATCCATTCCTCCCTCTCCGCGCTCCGTCCATTCTCATTTTGAGCGAGGATGTGGTTTTCATCCTGGTCACAGAATGACCCAAGGGGAGGCAGAGGCAGCTGCAGGGCCTGCCCCAGCCTCGCGTTTGGTCCCCGATGGAGCTCACAGGCCCTTTAGGGGACTACATCCCAGTTTCCCCGGGCCAGTCCCCGGTTACACCTGTTGTTTGCCAGAAGTGTTAGCAACGCCCCTTTCTAGTCTCAAAATTTCCTGTTTGAATAAATTTAATGGTTACCCTAGAAGACCCCTGGGAGGAGAAATTAGAGATTCAGGATGGCTGTCATGGGTTAAATCGTGTTGGTCCCCAAATTCACATGTTGGACTCATAACCCCCGGGACCTCAGAATACGATCTCATGTGGAAATAGGGCCATGGCGGGTGTGGTCGGTTAGGACGAGGCCGTGCTGGAGGAGGTGCGGTGGGCCCTGACGCAGCATGACCGCGTCCTGTGAAAACAGCCCCGTGTGGAGAGACCCCCACACATATGAGGGGAGATCACATGAACATGAAGGCGGAAATCCAGGCAATGAGTCCCCAGGCCAAGGAGCACCAGAGTGTGCCAGCAAACCACCGGGAGCCGGGAGGGAGGCACGGGACAGAGTCTCCTCTCAGCCCTCAGAAGGAAGTCACCGTGTCCTCACCTTGATCTTAGACATCTCCGAAGCTTGTCATTCTGAGCTACCCAGTGTGTGGTCCCTGTTGCGGCGCCCTAGGAGGCGAGACACGATGGGTACAGCTGGGGCGGTCCCAAGACATCTAAGCACTCGCGCCAGTGCAGAACTGGGGCCCAGGGAGGTGATGCGGTCGCAGCAGGCCCCCCAGCTAGGGGGGATGACGCGGTCGCACAAGGTCCCCAGCTAAGGGGGGGTGACACAGTGGCACCAGGTCCTCGGCTAGTTGCTGCAGAGCTGGGACCTGAAGCCGGGTCTCTGGCTGGCTGACAGCCGGGCCCTGCCTCGCCATGGGAGCGGCTGCCGCCCGAGGCATGCCTGTCCAACATTCCTTTCCAGAGAGCCCTTCCAGAACCCGAGATTTATCTTCTCTGAGTGGATGTTTTGAGTTTGGAAAGTTATGGCCGTGGCCTGCGGGTCTGGAGGCTGAGCCAGCCAGGGACCCGTTCCTCGGGAGTCGACAGTGTTTAAGGGAGAGGGGGCAGGTACTTGAGCTGGGCGAGAGACAAGTGCCCGTCGTAACTCTCCCACCTCCATTCCCGCCCGGAGTCGGCGCACCTCTTGTCTTTGCATGAGACCCACCCACCGAAACCGCAGCCGGGGGCTGCGGACCATGCTCTTGTGAGGGTGCTGGGATGAAGTTGCCCAGTGCGGATTTCCGCACGCTCACTCAGAGAGTGTTTGCTGAACCAATGGCTGCCAGAACTAATGTGTGAGCTCCTTGGGGGCAGGGGACATGTCATCCCTCTTTGCAGAGCTTGGCCTGCTGCAGGGCTGGGCGCACAGCAAGAGCTCATTCTTTCCCGTTCGATGTTCCCTGTTCCCGTTGGGGACACCCCATCCTTCAGCTCACCAAGATCCCAATGCCATCCGGGACACAGTCCCTGTGGGTTCTCCCTGGGTAATCCCCCCTCTTCACGTCCAGTCCTAAAGCTCCAGGCCCTTTTAGCTGTCGTCTGCTCTGCCGTGGGACAGGCTCTTGCCTCAGGGCTTGAAAGCAGCAGGAGTGCCAAGGAGGGCAGGCTCCTGTTCACAGGTTCCTGTAACAGTGCCTGCCACGGAACCGACGCTCGCTGATACCAAACGAATCCATTTTGACCTCCTTTCTGCTGTAAGATTTACCTTCCTACACTGCAGCTCTGATCCAGCCAGTTGTGGCTCCAAAACTTTTGGTTATTCTCTACAAATAATTTATCTACATACTTTGGTCCCAAATTAGGTAGCCTCCGTCCTGAATTAGGTGTTCATCATTCTCACACTATTTTACATACGCGTTTTTGCACTACTTCTGCAGAGTGTCTGTAACCACGTATCGTAATAACAATGGCAAAATTTTGCATTTTTCAAATCTTATTTAAATAGCATCGCATACATGTGTGTATAAATCACTTTCCAAGTTTTAAAGACCAAACTTTGTGTGATTTAGGTATGTTGATAAGTGCCTGGGTAAAGTCCATGGACAAATACATGTGAGATTTTGCGTTTTAACTACTCACTCTATTATACGCATAGCCGTAATTTACTTGTAAATACTCCTGTTGAAGGAGAAACAGTTCCCTTCTGTTGTCCAAGGAAATCTGAAAGCCCCTGTGCGCTCTGTTCTCCTTATCAACCCTTTTCTGATCTTTGGAGTAAAAGCCCAGATCTGATCTCTGGGGAGGCAGAAGCCTCCCTAGCAGGAGAGAGGGGAGGAGAGGTGTTGGATCCTTTCATGTAAATGTGTTTTTTCCTTATACCCCTATGATGCTTACCGGGTGCCTTACTGATCACGTGCCAGGGTCTCACACCCTCGACAGCCCCAGCTTCTGCCTTGCGGAGCTTTCCGCCTGGTCAGAGAGGCTGGCCTGGGGGACGGGCAGACCTAGATGGAGTTCTAGAAGGAATTAGGAAGTACGGCCGGCCCTCTGTATCTGTGGGCTCTGTGTTTATGAATGCAACTAACCACAGATCGAAAATATTTGGAAAAAAATTCCACGAAGTTTCAAAAAGCAAAACTTGAGGTGCTTTGTGCCAAGTGCCACACTGAACCCACGGGCACGTGTAGACGCTGCAGGAGGTGCCGTAGGGAATCCAGAGCTGCTTTCACCTGCTCAGGAGGATGCACGTAGGGTCCACGCACGTATCAACACTGCGCCATCTGAGGTCAGGGATTCGGCATCTGCAGGTTTGTGTATTCTCAGTGTCCTGGAACCGATCCCTGTGGACACCAGGGGACAACTGCACGCAGGATTGGGAAGAGCTCTTTAGCTCCGTCCTGACGGCATGACCTCAGGCTGCTAAGCTGTTGCTCCTGAGGACCTGCCTCCACACGGACTGCAGGCTGGGACCGCGGCTGTCGGCCACAGCTACTGGAGCCTTGGCAGTTTGGTTGGTGCCCAAGGAGGAGAGGGAGCGCTGGGTAGGGGACCCTGCTCAGAGGGGGCCACACGCCTAGCAGAGGGCTGTGTGTGCCGAACCCAACGGGGCAAGTGCAATAGCTGGAGAACGAGGACCTCAGAGGCAGCAGGGACACTTGAGGCCACCGGGTCTCGACACGAGGACATTTGGGTGGCATTTCCAGCTGAATTTGTGGGCAGGGACAGTCTGCTGCCATGAGTAATCTTAAAGTGTGGCTCTTACTGGGAGGCCTGTCTGGCTAGTTCCAAGAGAACACCCTCTGCATCCAGTATCTGACAAACCCAGTGTAAACACTCTCTCTTATGTAATAATAATGAAACTAACCATGTGCGAGGCTGCATTCTAAGTGCTTTGTTTGTATTAACTCCTTTGATTTTCACAACACCCTGGGGGTGGTGCAGATGAGGAAACCCAGGCACTGAGAGGTTAAGTATTAACTTGCCCAAGTTTTCACAGCAAGGAAAGGGAGTAGCTAGGATTTAAACTTGACCTCCTAATGCTTGGGTCTGTGAGGGATGGTAGGGTCCAATGGCTTAGGGCATGGGCTCTAGAGGCAGAGAGCAAACCCTAGCTCTGCTCTGACATAAAGTTAGACTGCATCTATCCAGTGCCCAGCAGTTCCATTCCCTAGTGCAATGAAACCATTTGCCCAAACAAATACTTCTATAAGAATATTCATATCAGCCTTTTTCATAATAGCCCCAAGTTGGAAGCAACCCTAAACAGGATGAGTAAACACACTATAGTATCTTCAAGCATGAATTCTACTCTTCAGTAAAGAAGAATGAACTACTTACAGACAGAACAGCATGGTTGAATTGCAAACATATTATGCTAAGTAAATTAAGGCGCTCATCAAAAGTACTTTATGACACCATTTTCATAAAATCCAAATATAGGCCAATATACTCTACAGCGAACGATACCAGATAGTGGTTGCTGATGGTGGTGGGAATATTCTGTATCTTGATTTGGGTGGTAGTTTCAGGAGTGTCTGCAATTATCAAAACTCATCAAATCGAATACTTAAAATTTGTGCATTTTATTATGCACCAATTACACCTTAATCAAAAATAAAATCTTGGCTTTGCCACTTATTTGTGGTGGGATCTAAATTTTGAGTCATGACAGCTCTTCCAATTTTGATATGTTGTGATTTTACACATTTTCTTAATTATCTGGAAGAAGATAGAAGAATACTGTACCTGATCTCGGGATCGGGGAGAGGTTTATAAGCATAAAAACCATGGGATAAATCGCAAAGGTAACCATTGTTAGATTTAACCACATAAAAAAAAAACTCAAACCATCTGTGTCTTTTTAAAAAGCCTCTATAATAAAAATTAAAAGTGAAATTAAAAAATGGTGAAAATATTTGCAACGAGTTTGACAAAGAATAAGCTGCCTTAATTATATCAGGTCAATGAAAAGATACTAATACACCAATTGAAAAATGGCCAAAGAAAATGAATGAATAAACAATTCATAAAGGAAGAAATCCATGTGGTCAACAAACCCAAGAATTGGTCAATAGAACCATTAATCAAAGAAATATGGATCGAAGTAATGAGATACTGCTTCCTCCTATTAATCTGAAAAGCATTTAAAAATACTGACTTGTTTTTGCAGTCAGTGCTTTCGTATTAACACATTACTGATAGAACTGGAAACTGGAACATTATTTCTGCAAACAATTTGGCAATAAAAATCTTTTTAAAGATATTTATATCGTTTGTCACAGCAATCCCATTTTTAAGGATCTTCTAAAGAAAATAATCAGAAATGTGGTCAGAGACTTATGTTTAAGGATGTTCATCGCAGCACTATATATCAGAGTGAAAAATTATAAACAGCCTGAATGTCCATAAAATATTATTCAGCTATAAATACTGTGTTTTGAAGGAGTATTTAATGGCAATAAAACATTTATCATAAAATGTTAAGAGAACAAAGCAGAGTAATGAAACACTCAGATTGTGTGACTCAATTTCATTTTAAAATGCAGTTGGTGTTTATGCGTCTGCAGAGAAGGGCTGGGGAGGAATGTAGCAAGGTACCAGCAGTGGCACCTTCGGGCAGAGAGGAGAGATCTTCTAAGTGTATTCATACTTCCGAATTTTCTACAACAGCATACATTACTTTTAGTGGAGAGTGTTACTACTTGTACAATCAAAGAACAAAACCTTTGTGTGTGTGTGCGCCAGATTCGAAGGCACGAGTCTGCCTGGGAAGGCGGTTCCTGCAGGGCACGGGCCTTGCTCTTCCTGGTGGGCGTGGCTGGTGCAGCCAGATACATCCTGAACATCTTCAGTCATCCAGCCAAGTGTGGTTCCCTGGGGAAGTGTCCCACGGACCCCAGACCTGGAAGTTCCACATGCTGGCTGTCCTGAGAGAAAGTGTGGCTTCCCTGTACCTGGCCGACACCTGCCCCTCGGACTTGGGTCAACCGTTCCTTGACTTCTCGACTCACCTGTCCCTTGTCGTAGCCCCCACTGTGGAGAGCAGCTCTGCACAGCCTCCGATGACGCTAGCAGTCAGCCTCACAGGGCCTGACCTCGTGCCTGCGTGGGGCTCCTCCTGCCTTCACCCTGGGGCTTCTCTGGGACCTAGTCCGCACTCGTGCCTGCGCACCTTCCTGCCCCCGGGGAGACGGCCGCGAGTCTCACTTTACGAAGCTTCTCGGAGGACAGTCTCATGGGGTCAAGCAGTTGCACTTGGCGATAACCAACCTGATGGTGACCGTGGGATCCTTTCTTCCCTCCTTAGCCTCCCCCGCCCCCCCCCCCCAATTCTGCTCTCTGGGCAATCCAGGCTAAGGATATGTAACGTTGGAAAAAATGCCTTTCCTTTTCTGAATCTCATCATCTTTAAGATAGGGATGCTACAACTGCATATGATGTGCGGGGAGGATGGACAACTCATGAGCCCCAGATGCAAGGTGCTGGGGCAGTCCTTGGCACAGGGCAGGGGCTCCGTCAGCGTGAGCCGTCGTTCCTGGCTGAGCATCTGCCAGGAGTCAGACGCCACCCTGTCATCCACGCAGACATCTCCTTTATCTCTACGACAGCTTTGTAAGATTGATATGACCTGCTGCTCCCTCCTCATTATTGGGGAAATGGATTCCGAGGGACATTAAAGAATCGCCTGAAGTCACAGAGGCAGCCCCAGGTAGAGCGGGGATCACACCCGGGGCTCTGTGATGTGAGCGCCTGCGCTGGCCTGTCCTCGTGCTCACGTCCAGTCCAGGACTGCTGTCTCTGCATCCCGGCCCAACTGCCTGCCAGCGACTCTGGGGACTCACTTCAGTGTTCTGAGCGTCAGGTTTTCATTTGCAAAAGGAAAAATATATCTAACTGACTTATTTCATGGGTTGTCATTCTGTAGGTCAAATGAAGTGAAAACAAAATCCAAAAAGAAAGGATTTGTAAATGTTAGTGGGTCATAAGCATAGCTTAGAGGTTGATTCAGTTTGTTCTAGCTGCTTTGGTGGATACACATTACAGTCTATGTAACAAAGGGCTATTTCTCATTCAGTAGAGTCCTCTCGGCGGGCTGTGGGCTCACTCCATTTCTGCACTTGGGGACAGGCGGTTTGATGGAGGCTGTGGATGTGTTTTCCAAGGGTGCCACGGTGCCAACTTCCTGTTAAAACACAGCAGAAGAGAGTGTGGAAAAGGCGCTTCTGTGTTTGTCCATTAGGGTCTGGAAGTGACCTGGTCACTGCCACTCCTCATTCCGTGGCCAAGAACCTAACCGCAAGGGGGCTCTGGGAAAAGTGGTCCCTGGCTGGGCAGCTGCTGCCCAGCGGCAAGTGTGCTCAGAGGACAGGAACGCCCATCTGTGACAGACGCTTAACATCCCTGCCAAGGAGGCTGGAAGGTTCAGCACTTTCTCTTACTTAAAGTGCGAACTAAGCCGAGAATGGTGACTCCATTTACTCAGGGTCACAAACCTAATTAAGGACAGGTAGATTCTTACACGGAGAGGTCTCCTGACTCACGCCCACGTTGCTCCTGTTATCCTCGTCTTCGTCGTCGTCATTAGGGGTAACGCATGGGATAAACCCTATTGTGTTCACGCCCCGAGTACTTGAGAGGCCTGACAACAACTCGGCCGGGTGACCGTCTTCTTTAGGTTTTCTGTAACGTTGGCCAAGCCTCGCTGACATAGCCAGCTGGACGGCGGCTGGCAGGACATGTCCCTGATGTCATTGTGACTGAGATCCCTCGGGTGCAGCCCTGTTTGCCGAGTGGGTGCAGTTGCTCTTTCACGCTCTTTCAGAACGGGGTGCAGACCCGGCTGGGGTGCCGCCTCCCGTGGAGGGGAGTCCCCTCCTCCACCCCCACCCATTCTTTCTCTTTCTTCCTGCATCCCTGGCTCTGCCGGACACGGGGCTGTGACTCCCTGCCAGGGTCGGTGGGAAGGCAGCGCGGCGGGTCTGCAGGTCGCTGCCGCTTCCTCCCTTCCCACAGCTTTTCTGACAGGTAAAGGTGTGACGATTTCCCTTTCGCCATGGCCTGCGGAGAGCCGGCCACATGGGAGTTTCTCTCCCTTGGCTGGAACTGTGTCGGTGCAGGTTGGGGACGTCAGCAGCTTTGATCGTATTAGTCATAAAATATGGGAAAACAGTTTAATTGGTACCTAACACAGACTTCTGTGCAGATGACACGTTTGAAAGAAGACATCCCGAGGGGCGAACATTCGTCAACGAGTCTGGGAGTGAAAACACTGTGAACCACAATGGTCTGGGATCCTGAGGTGCCCGCCCGGTGTGACCTTGACGTCTCGCAGGTGTGACACCGTCGGCAGCTTCTAGCAGGCCCAGCGGCTAAGGCAGCCGTCCGTGCTGTGCAGGTCAGCAGGTCGAGGGGCCGGGCCAGCCCCGTGCTGGCAACGGCTCAGAGAAGCGGGGCCACGAGGACACGTGGTGAGGGATTTGCTGCAGGCGTATGAGAGGCTGCTGCTTCTCCCCGCGGGGTGGGAGCCCGAAGGCGGCAGGCAGGTGGGCGGCGAGGACACGCCACCTGCACAGGGATGCAGCAGCCACGAGCGCGCTGCCCCGCGTTGACCTGTCATCGTCTCCGAGCCGCCAACGTCGTGGATGCGTGGCGAAGGGCAGGAGAAGGTGGCAGCTGCTGTCACAGAGCTACAGGCCCAATTCAAAGAACCTGTTCTTAAGGTCTGTTCCTTTGGAACCTTCTAGTGCCAAATTGTGTGGAGATCTATAGGATCAGGGATTTTGTACGGGAATTTGGCTTTACGCAGTTGTGGCTGCTCAGTGACAGGCTGCGGCTCGAGTCAGGGGCTGCGTCCTGCCCCGAGCAGGCCGGCAGTCTGAAGGACGCGCAGGAGGTGAGGCGCAAAGGTTACCCAGGACGTATACAGACGACCCGGAACCCGCGGGGCGGACTGCGCCACCCCAGCCTGCAGCGCTGCTGACGGGTGTCCGCCGGGAGCTGGTGCTCTGTCACGGGGCTAAAGCGCACCTGGCCCAGGAGGTGAAGATGAGGAAGGGGAGATCGGGCAGGATCTGGAGTTGCCGAGGGCCTGGCTGCTTCCTCGCACCAAGCGTGCCTCACGTATGCGATGCTGTGTGTGCGCTGCCGTGGCACGTGGCATGCTGTCTCGACATCGAAGGCTCAAAAGTGTGTGGCTTTTGCTTGACTTCTGCCTTCAAAATGTGACATAGAATGTCTCTGGCCATACTAACATCCGGGACTATGCAAGGGAATTCGGGAAACCAAGTTCAGTTTATTGACGTTGACATCATGTGGATCCCCACGGTCACAGAGCTTGAGAAAACGCTTGAGAGACAGAGGTTCCAAGGAACTTCGCAGCTGTGTCTCTGAGAAGAAACCACGTCGCTCTGCCCTGCACTGATGCTGGCCCCTGGGTGCCAGGCCGTACGCCCCCAGCCCATGCGCCGCAGAGATGTGGGTCCAGGGCTCAGAATGCTGACGGGCCTGTTCTCCTGCACTCTTCCCACCCCTGGGTCCCCGAAGGGCCTTGTCCTCTGGTTCTGGGCACCCATACATGAATCCCTGATACGGCTGAAACTTTTAGAAGTGCTTTCACATATGTTTCCTCATTAGGTCTTGCAGAAACTCAGCCAAGAGAGATTTGACATGTCTGAGTGGTCCCCAAAAGAGGCAAAGCAGCACGAAAATCCGGAATGAGGGATTCAGAATCATTTTCACCTTCTGAGCACTAACAAGAAAATCTCCTTGCCAGCCAGGAGCCATTATGCTGTTACTAATTATGTCCTTGGCAACGTGGACAGGAATCTGCAGAGCCAGGAACTAATCATGTTAATTACTTATCACTTCCGCTGCTTGGAAACCAGTCATGCTTTAGCACAAATCCAGGGGGCTCTCAGTGAGTGGGTGGGTCTCGGGAGGAGCTGTTTGAAAATATACAACATTGCGGGGAGCTATCTTATTTTCAGAGGCATGCTCGCGGTATGTCTTAGGCTATTTTGTGTTGCCATGAAGGAATACCTGAGGCTGGGTAATTTATAAACAAAAAAAGGTTTCTTTGGTTCACAATTCTGATGGCTGGAAAGTTCCAGACTGGGCATCTGCTCTGGGGAGGGCCTCAGGCTGCTTCCACTTCTGGCAGAAGGCGAAGGGAGCCGGTGTGCAGAGATCATGTGGCGAGAGAGGGAGCAAGAGAGAGGGGAGGGAGGTGCCAGGCTCTTTTTAACAAGCAGCTCTCAAGGGAACTAACAGAGTGAGAACTCACTCACCCTGAGGGAGGGCATTAATCTATTCACGAGGGATCTGTCCCCATGACTCAAACACCTCTCATCACTCCCCATCTCCAACGTTGGGGATCAAATTTCAACTTGAGATTTAGAGGGGACAAAAAAGCCATATCCAACCCATAACAGGGTGGGAAGGTGTAGGTGGTGTGTGCGTTCTGATACTCATTCCTTCCAGCTGAGAATGACTATTCCGTCTTCGACACTCAGTGTAATGCCTAGCTAATGTGCCTGTGTGGTTCTGATAATATCCAAATACTAGTTTAAGGCCTTAAAAGTAGAGTTAAATCGAATGTTGGCATTAATTCAGGAGATGTGTATCTAGGGGCTTATAACTCATAGGAAAGGTCCCGTTGGTCTCCGTGCAACAAGACTATGTCCACGTTCAGTCAGATGACCCAGAGGAATACTGCATTGCTGATTTTGTTAGCGTAAGTTTAGTAAGCTCTGCTCAAAGAGCAACTTGGTTCTTCTCCAGGAAACAGCTGTTTTCTATAACAGGAATGTCACCGATGTGCTTGCCCTGTGGGTGCACAGGAAGAGGAGAGGTGAGGTGGCCAAGTCTGTTGGACTTCTTCCTCCTTGGCCTCTAACCTCTATCAACCCCATTCTTTTGCGTTGCTAACATGCGAAACAGCTAAACCCGTCTCCCAGCCACACACTCAACTAAAATGGCCTCCAAATTCCAGATCTGGGAGGAGAAAGGTAGTATTTACACGCATCACCACCGTGTCCTCTTTTGAGTTCAGAATACTTTTTTCCTCCTTTGGTTAACTCATTTTCCAGCAGATGGGCGCAGCTACATTTTAAGGCCAGCCCCCCGCCAAGTAGGTCACAGCATGGAGAATGTCTTTATTGGATAAGGGGATGTTACAACCAGATGAATGCGCCCACCACTTTCCTAAAGGCAGTGGCTCTTGACGTTCTCTGTGACTAACAGAGTGTCCCACACAGAGTCAGTGCTCAGCAAGTATTTGTGTGCAGGGTGGTGGAGGAGAGAGGCTTCCTAGCCCTTCACAGAACAGTGTGAGACACTTAGTTATTGGAACCTGATGTAATAATAAAAGAATCAATTACTGAAAAACAGCAACTCTTCCGATGGTTAATACTTGAATCATAGGCCACTTTTTCCTGGACATGCCCTTTTCATCTTCTGTTGAGATCTACAAAATTCCAGAAAGGAGGACGGGAGGAAAATAGGAAATTGATAAGTGTATTGAGTACCACACATGAGGCCACGGGAATGTGGATGATAAAACACAGTCCACGCCCTCCTGGTCCCTTCGGGAAGATCTTAACATAGAGAAGCTTCGACAGGAGTAAAGGGTGTAGTTAAAGCGAAAGTGATTAAGGAGGCTGCTGTGGTCGGGGCAGGTTTCTAGGGGAGGTGGATCCCAAGCCCGACCCTTGAGCAGCGTAGGATTTGCACGAGGACCACAGGAGAAACTGAGTGAGCAGCGGGGCTCCCAGAGCTGGCTGGGCCAACAGCAGTTCTCCACTTCGGAGAGAGAAATACCCCAAGTCTGCTATGGTTGTGTCCGTGGAGTCCCTTCTCATTTCTGGCTCTCCCCCAAGCAATGTGCTCTGTTCACTCCAGGGCCAGGCCTGGCCAGAGCAGTCACATCGCAGACCCACCCCTTCCAGCAGGTGGCCTTCTGTACCTAGACCATGGTGCTTCTGTGCTCAGCCTGTTCCTTCTCTCCCATCCTGCCATGTTTGGCCTCAATGTATGAGTAGATTGTTGCTCGAATTCTCCAATATGTGGTCAAACTCATCTGCTAAGGATCCAAATGCCTCTGCCTGGGAACTAGGCTTCGTTATCTATAATTCCAGTCACTGGTGGGCGCCTTCTCCTCAGCAGACAGACTGGCAGGAGGCATGCTACCGCCACCACTTGTACGCGTGGGCCTCACCAGGGGACTCCAGCTGCAGGGCCAGCTCCCTACCCTGGGCTTTCCAGGGCCCAGGTTTACCATGACTCAACTGTTGGGCCCATACGGACCAATCATTGTGTGCTCTGTGATTTTATTTCCCCCCCAGAACAATCTGGAGTGATGTTGATTATTATCTCCTGGGAATGTGACCTTGTTTTGAAATAGGGTCTTTGCAGATGTGATCAGATTAAGATGAAGGCATACTGGATTAGGATGGCCCCAAATCCAACGCATGGTGTTTTGTATGAGAAAGGAGAGGGAGTTTGGGGTACAGAGACACAGACTCAGACATGGGAAAATGCCACCTGACAACTGAGGCGGAGATTTTGCAAACCGAGGATTGTCGGCAGCCACCAGGAGCTAAGCAGAGGCAGGAAGGATCCTTCCTTAGAGCCTGAAGAGGGAGCACAGTCCTGCTGGCACCTTGATTTTGGAATCCCGACATCCACACCTGTGAGGGAATAAATTCCTGCTGTTTGCAGCTCCTGGCTTGTGGGACTGTTATGGCAGCCACAGGAACTAATGCAAATGCTCCCTGGCTTAGGGTGGTTTGACTCACGTCTTTTGACTGTAGGATGGTGTGAAAGTATGAATTCAGTAGATACTGTACTCCAAATCTGAATGTTAACCTTTTTCTGGGCTAGTGACATGCAGTGGGATGCTTTCTTGTGGTGCCAGGCGGCAGCAGCGAGCTGCGGCTGTCAGACAGCCACGCGAGCACGCGGGCGGCCGGCCGGCACCCGTGGGCTCTGCACCCACAGACTCAATAAGCCGTGGATCAAACACCTTGGGGAGAAGCATGGATGGTTGTGTCCGGGCCATGCCGAACATGCCCACGCTTTCGTTTCTTGTTTTTATTTCCTAAGACACACATGAGAGCAACTATGCCCACAGCATTTACATTGCTCTAGGTATACGGGCACTCTGGAGATGGTTTAACGTACATGAGAGGAGTTCGAGACCAGCCTGAGCAAGAGCGAGACCCTGTCTCTACTAAAAATAGAAAGAAATTAGCTGGACAACTAAAAAATATATAGAAAAAATTAGCCGGGCATGGTGGCGCATGCCTGTAGTCCCAGCTACTTGGGAGGCTGAGGCAAGAGGAGTTTGAGGTTGCTGTGAGCTGAGCTGATGCCATGGCACTCTAGCCCAGGCAACAGAGTAAGACTCTGTCTCAAAAAATAAAATAAAATAAAATAAAATAAAGTACACGGGAGGACGTGCATAGACCACATGCAAATTCTACAGCATTTTATATCGGGGCATTGAGCACTGTGGGCTTGGTTTGGTGGGGAGTCTGGGACCTGAACTCCACAGTTATGTGTGGCCAGTGGTTTTGGATACTGTGTTTTGTGTTTGGCATTCCACCCTGCCTACAAAATGCTCATCTGTGTACAGTATTCAACACTTTATTATCCAACAGGCTTTGTGCTGGGTGACTTTGCCCAACAGTAGGCTAATGTAAGTGTTCTGAACATGTTTGAGGTAGGGTAGGCTACACCGTGGTGCTTGGTGGCTTCGGCGTATTAAATGCATTTTTGATTTAATGATCTTTTCAGCTTGTGGTGGGTATGTCGGGACGGGACCCCATGCTGAGTAGAGCAGCATCTGCGCATCCCCTTTCACAGATACAACCGTAGAGGTACTTGCTCTGAGAGTCGGTCAGCGACAGGTGCCAAAGGGCACACAGATCCGGGGACAGAATTGGCGTTTCCCCCACTTGCTCTAAAGCCAGGGCTCTCTGAGGACCGCAGCAGGGGTGCCGCCCCTCGTGTGTGCCACGGCCCGCGTGGACGTCCTGCTGTTCTTCCCGTCTCCCTCTGCTGCTTTGGGAACTTGGTTCCCGCCGTGGGAACCTCTGCAGTATTTTGAAAAATACCCATATGGGGAGCGCCCCACACATAAAATGTGTCTCACGTTACAACAGGAAGACAGCTAAGAGCAGCAGCCCGGGGAGCAAACGCACGTGCGCGAGGCCTCACGCGGGCCCTGCCAGCCCGCGCAGTCACTCACATAGAAATGTTCTTTGAGTCCCTGGACTACAGTGCAAAAGCGACTTTAATTTGAGAGGAATGAGCCTTGCTGTGGACGTTCATGACTGATGCAATATGTAATAGTGAAGAGTATTTATAATTCTTTCTTCCTCCTCTCTTAGTTCCCTGGAATTTAGTTCAGCACAACAGAAATTAGGCCCACGTTTGGTGTCTGAGTTATAGGCTGAGACCGTCGCAGATCTGGGCAGGCTTTGCCGAAGTTCCCGGGTCTCTGGAGTGTGTTCGCTTCGGCCTTGGCCTCGGCCGTGTAGCCAGCGCCAATGGCTGCCACCCCAGCTGCAGTGATCGCTGCCGGCCCAACTTCGTCACAAGAAGGACAGATGTTCCATTCCCGGCCAACTAACAAGCCCTCATTATGTGCCAGGTGGCAAAGACGCGGCAGCCGTGGTCTGTGATCCCAAGGATTTAGGGTCTAAGTGAGGAGGGAGTAACGGACCTGGCACGGAGGGAGGACGCCGGCTCTAGGCGTGAGCGTTCTGGAGGGACGCAGGGAAGGAGGCGTCTCCTGGGCCTGCAGCGGGCGAGGAGTCTGCGCAGAGGCAGGGCAGGGCCTTGAAGGCTGGGAGCGCTGTGGAAAGCCGGGGAGACAGATCCTGGGGTGCCAAGGACACCTGGGCCTGGGGGAGGGGAGACTGAGAGGTGCAAAGAGCAAGATGCCGGCCGACAGCACATCTGATGAGGGCGGCGGGCGCAGGTGGCACTTCTTCCCACGTGACTGACGGGGAGCCGCGGGTGGCTTTGGGGACGAGACGTCCAGTGAGCCTGCAGACAGCGGCAAGGGCAGAGCCTGTCTGAGGCTGGGGAAAGGCGCCGCTAGGTGCGTCTGCTGCTGCCATTGGACTTGCACGTGTTGAGTCGTTATTTATTTACTTGCCTGGCCTGGCTCCGCTGAGTGCTTCAGTCCTCTGGACGCCAGAGCGGCAGGGCGCAGCGCAAGGCCCCTTGTGGGGGCGGCCTGGGTTCGTCCCTGATGTCCGGCCGTGTGGGTTGCTTTGGGGGGGAGGGGTGGGTAGTGTGTGAGTGTGTGTCTGGGG